>CM062838.1:8278454-8308340 GCA_031772345.1 Himalopsyche anomala
GTCCGTCCGTCCGTCCGTCTGTAAATTGTCCCCGATTTCCCCTTCCCCTCCTCCGCCCCAGCCACGCTGTCAACATTTTTTTATTCATACTAAAGAGATACTTTTTTCGTTTGTATATTATGGTCGCGATTTCGCCTTTTCGATGACGTCAAGAAAGACGGTCCCCCTCCCCCCCATCCTGCCCCGCTGTCGTCATTAATTCATTTCTTCATTTTTCTCTGACGTCATGAGTGAATTTTTGAAATCATGACATTTTTATTTTATTATGTGTAAAAACAATTAATTTTCAAAAAATATTCTCTCCAGCTGTGGGATTCGATACCATGCCCCAATTTTCATGCGCGTCGTTCGGACGGCTTACACACTGATCTACGAATCCACTTGAGCAAAGCGATATAAAAACTTTATATAATTTAAATAATACAAAGCAAAAAATAAGAACGCGTATTAAGTGAACTAATAATGACATCTGTGGGTGAAATCTTGCACTAAACGATATTGAATTCCAAGATTTCCACCTGCAGGGTTGTGAACGGCTATATAGGGCTGCTCAATTATATATAATAATTTAATTAACTATTTATTTATATATATACGAAAAATGGTTGTTAGCAAACTTAAACATTATTCCAAAAATGAAGTAATTTACAAGGACTATTTTTGCTACTATGAAAAATAATTGTTAGCAAACTTAAAAATTATACCAAAAATAAATTAATTTACGAAATTTCTGCTTCTAAGAAAAATGGTTGTTAGCAAACTTAAACATTGTTCCAAAAATTAAGTAATTTACAAGGACTATTTTTGCTACTATGAAAAATGGTTGTTAGCAAACTTAAACATTATTCCAAAAATTAAATAATTTACGAGGTCTATTTCTGCTAATAGGAAAAATAATTGTTAGCAAACTTAAACATTATTCCAAAAATTAAGTAATTTACAAGGACTATTTTTGCTACTATGAAAAATAATTGTTAGCAAACTTAAAAATTATACCAAAAACAAAATAATTAACGAAATTTCTGCTTCTAAGAAAAATGGTTGTTAGCAAACTTAAACATTATTCCAAATATTAAATAATTTACGAGGTCTATTTCTGCTAATAGGAAAAATAATTGTTAGCAAACTTAAACATTATTCCAAAAATTAAGTAATTTACAAGGACTATTTTTGCTACTATGAAAAATAATTGTTAGCAAACTTAAAAATTATACCAAAAACAAAATAACTAACGAAATTTCTGCTTCTAAGAAAAATGGTTGTTAGCAAACTTAAACATTATTCCAAATATTAAATAATTTACGAGGTCTATTTCTGCTAATAGGAAAAATAATTGTTAGCAAACTTAAACATTATTCCAAAAATTAAGTAATTTACAAGGACTATTTTTGCTACTATGAAAAATAATTGTTAGCAAACTTAAAAATTATACCAAAAACAAAATAACTAACGAAATTTCTGCTTCTAAGAAAAATGGTTGTTAGCAAACTTAAACATTATTCCAAATATTAAGTAATTTACAAGGACTATTTTTGCTACTATGAAAAATAATTGTTAGCAAACTTAAAAATTATACCAAAAACAAAATAACTAACGAAATTTCTGCTTCTAAGAAAAATGGTTGTTAGCAAACTTAAACATTATTCCAAATATTAAATAATTTACGAGGTCTATTTCTGCTAATAGGAAAAATAATTGTTAGCAAACTTAAACATTATTCCAAAAATTAAGTAATTTACAAGGACTATTTTTGCTACTATGAAAAATAATTATTAGCAAACTTAAAAATTATACCAAAAACAAAATAACTAACGAAATTTCTGCTTCTAAGAAAAATGGTTGTTAGCAAACTTAAACATTATTCCAAATATTAAATAATTTACGAGGTCTATTTCTGCTAATAGGAAAAATAATTGTTAGCAAACTTAAACATTATTCCAAAAATTAAGTAATTTACAAGGACTATTTTTGCTACTATGAAAAATGGTTGTTAGCAAATTTAAACATTATTCCAAAAATTAAATAATTTACGAGGTCTATTTCTGCTAATAGAAAAAATAATTGTTAGCAAACTTAAACATTATTCCAAAAATTAAGTAATTTACAAGGACTATTTTTGCTACTATGAAAAATAATTGTTAGCAAACTTAAAAATTATACCAAAAATAAAATAATTAACGAAATTTCTGCTTCTAAGAAAAATGGTTGTTAGCAAACATAAACATTATTCCAAAAATTAAATAATTTACGAGGTCTATTTCTGCTAATAGGAAAAATAATTGTTAGCAAACTTAAACATTATTCCAAAAATTAAGTAATTTACAAGGACTATTTTTGCTACTATGAAAAATAATTGTTAGCAAACTTAAAAATTATACCAAAAACAAAATAACTAACGAAATATCTGCTTCTAAGAAAAATGGTTGTTAGCAAACTTAAACATTATTCCAAATATTAAATAATTTACGAGGTCTATTTCTGCTAATAGGAAAAATAATTGTTAGCAAACTTAAACATTATTCCAAAAATTAAGTAATTTACAAGGACTATTTTTGCTACTATGAAAAATAATTGTTAGCAAACTTAAAAATTATACCAAAAACAAAATAACTAACGAAATTTCTGCTTCTAAGAAAAATGGTTGTTAGCAAACTTAAACATTATTCCAAATATTAAATAATTTACGAGGTCTATTTCTGCTAATAGGAAAAATAATTGTTAGCAAACTTAAACATTATTCCAAAAATTAAGTAATTTACAAGGACTATTTTTGCTACTATGAAAAATAATTGTTAGCAAACTTAAAAATTATACCAAAAACAAAATAACTAACGAAATTTCTGCTTCTAAGAAAAATGGTTGTTAGCAAACTTAAACATTATTCCAAATATTAAGTAATTTACAAGGACTATTTTTGCTACTATGAAAAATAATTGTTAGCAAACTTAAAAATTATACCAAAAACAAAATAACTAACGAAATTTCTGCTTCTAAGAAAAATGGTTGTTAGCAAACTTAAACATTATTCCAAATATTAAATAATTTACGAGGTCTATTTCTGCTAATAGGAAAAATAATTGTTAGCAAACTTAAACATTATTCCAAAAATTAAGTAATTTACAAGGACTATTTTTGCTACTATGAAAAATAATTGTTAGCAAACTTAAAAATTATACCAAAAATAAAATAATTAACGAAATATCTGCTTCTAAGAAAAATGGTTGTTAGCAAACATAAACATTATTCCAAAAATTAAATAATTTACGAGGTCTATTTCTGCTAATAGGAAAAATAATTGTTAGCAAACTTAAACATTATTCCAAAAATTAAGTAATTTACAAGGACTATTTTTGCTACTATGAAAAATAATTGTTAGCAAACTTAAAAATTATACCAAAAACAAAATAACTAACGAAATTTCTGCTTCTAAGAAAAATGGTTGTTAGCAAACTTAAACATTATTCCAAATATTAAATAATTTACGAGGTCTATTTCTGCTAATAGGAAAAATAATTGTTAGCAAACTTAAACATTATTCCAAAAATTAAGTAATTTACAAGGACTATTTTTGCTACTATGAAAAATAATTGTTAGCAAACTTAAAAATTATACCAAAAACAAAATAACTAACGAAATTTCTGCTTCTAAGAAAAATGGTTGTTAGCAAACTTAAACATTATTCCAAATATTAAATAATTTACGAGGTCTATTTCTGCTAATAGGAAAAATAATTGTTAGCAAACTTAAACATTATTCCAAAAATTAAGTAATTTACAAGGACTATTTTTGCTACTATGAAAAATGGTTGTTAGCAAATTTAAACATTATTCCAAAAATTAAATAATTTACGAGGTCTATTTCTGCTAATAGAAAAAATAATTGTTAGCAAACTTAAACATTATTCCAAAAATTAAGTAATTTACAAGGACTATTTTTGCTACTATGAAAAATAATTGTTAGCAAACTTAAAAATTATACCAAAAATAAAATAATTAACGAAATTTCTGCTTCTAAGAAAAATGGTTGTTAGCAAACATAAACATTATTCCAAAAATTAAATAATTTACGAGGTCTATTTCTGCTAATAGGAAAAATAATTGTTAGCAAACTTAAACATTATTCCAAAAATTAAGTAATTTACAAGGACTATTTTTGCTACTATGAAAAATAATTGTTAGCAAACTTAAAAATTATACCAAAAACAAAATAACTAACGAAATATCTGCTTCTAAGAAAAATGGTTGTTAGCAAACTTAAACATTATTCCAAATATTAAATAATTTACGAGGTCTATTTCTGCTAATAGGAAAAATAATTGTTAGCAAACTTAAACATTATTCCAAAAATTAAGTAATTTACAAGGACTATTTTTGCTACTATGAAAAATAATTGTTAGCAAACTTAAAAATTATACCAAAAACAAAATAACTAACGAAATTTCTGCTTCTAAGAAAAATGGTTGTTAGCAAACTTAAACATTATTCCAAATATTAAATAATTTACGAGGTCTATTTCTGCTAATAGGAAAAATAATTGTTAGCAAACTTAAACATTATTCCAAAAATTAAGTAATTTACAAGGACTATTTTTGCTACTATGAAAAATAATTGTTAGCAAACTTAAAAATTATACCAAAAACAAAATAACTAACGAAATTTCTGCTTCTAAGAAAAATGGTTGTTAGCAAACTTAAACATTATTCCAAATATTAAGTAATTTACAAGGACTATTTTTGCTACTATGAAAAATAATTGTTAGCAAACTTAAAAATTATACCAAAAACAAAATAACTAACGAAATTTCTGCTTCTAAGAAAAATGGTTGTTAGCAAACTTAAACATTATTCCAAATATTAAATAATTTACGAGGTCTATTTCTGCTAATAGGAAAAATAATTGTTAGCAAACTTAAACATTATTCCAAAAATTAAGTAATTTACAAGGACTATTTTTGCTACTATGAAAAATAATTGTTAGCAAACTTAAAAATTATACCAAAAATAAAATAATTAACGAAATATCTGCTTCTAAGAAAAATGGTTGTTAGCAAACATAAACATTATTCCAAAAATTAAATAATTTACGAGGTCTATTTCTGCTAATAGGAAAAATAATTGTTAGCAAACTTAAACATTATTCCAAAAATTAAGTAATTTACAAGGACTATTTTTGCTACTATGAAAAATAATTGTTAGCAAACTTAAAAATTATACCAAAAACAAAATAACTAACGAAATTTCTGCTTCTAAGAAAAATGGTTGTTAGCAAACTTAAACATTATTCCAAATATTAAATAATTTACGAGGTCTATTTCTGCTAATAGGAAAAATAATTGTTAGCAAACTTAAACATTATTCCAAAAATTAAGTAATTTACAAGGACTATTTTTGCTACTATGAAAAATAATTGTTAGCAAACTTAAAAATTATACCAAAAACAAAATAACTAACGAAATTTCTGCTTCTAAGAAAAATGGTTGTTAGCAAACTTAAACATTATTCCAAATATTAAATAATTTACGAGGTCTATTTCTGCTAATAGGAAAAATAATTGTTAGCAAACTTAAACATTATTCCAAAAATTAAGTAATTTACAAGGACTATTTTTGCTACTATGAAAAATGGTTGTTAGCAAATTTAAACATTATTCCAAAAATTAAATAATTTACGAGGTCTATTTCTGCTAATAGAAAAAATAATTGTTAGCAAACTTAAACATTATTCCAAAAATTAAGTAATTTACAAGGACTATTTTTGCTACTATGAAAAATAATTGTTAGCAAACTTAAAAATTATACCAAAAATAAAATAATTAACGAAATTTCTGCTTCTAAGAAAAATGGTTGTTAGCAAACATAAACATTATTCCAAAAATTAAATAATTTACAAAATTTCTGCTATTACGAAAAATAGTTGTTAGCAAACTAGAACATTATTCCAAAAATAAATAATTTACAATTTAAATACTGCAGGGCAGGGCTGTCGATATACGCCCCGAGATATTTCTTTTACTATCAGAATTTCTGGATTATTCAATAAATAGGTTAGTAATTTTTTTTTCACGCCAGTAACTTTTCTGACTACTTAAAAATGCAACAAAAATCTCTCCGTTGAGGTCAACGGGCTTACAGCTAGTTTTTATAAATATTATACTTTTCTACTAAGAATAATTGACAGTAAACAAACTCAATAGATATTGTTTTTTATCACAAATAAAAGGTTAGACTCTTGCATTGAAAATAAAACGTATCTATGAGATATAAGTATATTTTTAATCTGACTTTGAAAGTTTTGTTTTTAAGTTTTGGCAATAAAAACTGCTTTATTCACTAAATGCAATGAGGTGGCACAAATCTTATGTCAATGACTTTGCACCACTTCAGACGTCTAAAAAATAAATTTAAATGTGCGTCCTGGGTAACATTTAAAAAAACTTTCTTCTTAAATGCACTTTTGGTGTAATAAATTTAAATACACATATTTCAATGAAAAAGGTATATTTTTTTTATTAATTACGTGACAAAAATGTATGTCTTTCATTGTCTTTTTTTTGTTAAGAAATCAGTTGTATTGAGAGCTGTTATATGTACGCACCTTAAGGTGTGAGTGTTTGTGAGTCTTACCGAGCTCATCTACTAAGATCTTTCAACATCTAAATACTTGTCACATTATCATATCGACGGTAGAAAAGAAAAAGGACGTAGCCCACACATATCAAATTTTACATGAGGCGCAAAAAACGGGTTTTGATGATTTTGGGCCATATGCAAATTTTGAATTATACACAACCTTAGAGTGCATGGAGACTTCTAAACTGGTGTTTAATTGACATAATCTAATATTAATTAAGGAAATTGTCTAGGAAGGTCATCCTTTTCAAACTTAAAAGCTAAATTTAGATACTAATTCGGCATTTTCAGCTCCCATCTTTTTGATAGAACGTGTGTCATGATGTATAAATTGTGATTATCAAAAAAAACTGTTTTGGAAAAACTGAGGGTTACGTCCTTTTTCCTTTCCACAGTCGATATGTAATGCCGAATATATATATATATATATAAAAATATTTTTTTTATGACGTTGATTTCTTTATTAATAGTATTTAATTAATTGATAAAGTATTGTTTCATATTGGAAAAACAATTTTGAACATTGATTTATACTTAAAATAAAAATAAAACTATATAGTCACGCTGAGGAATTTTCTCAAGGCAGCATTCTAAATTATCGAACTAAGCAATGGTATTAAATGTAATGTTGATAATAATTACGATATGCCATCGACAAAATTTTGATATAATTTCATGTGTCCAATATAGCATTTTCGCAATATCCGTTCATAAATTTAACAATGTTCTTCTCGTTTAACAAAAGAAGGCAATTTCCAGTTCACTCTCAGAAGCACCTTTTCCGGAAAATACCTTTTCTACGGTAATTGGCACACAATGACTCTCGAAACATTCTGTTGGTACTAAAAAAATATACTTTGATACAAACTCTGGATGAAGTCGAACAATATTTCATACAAACGTCAGTAAATCAAACTCAACGCTGACAATACAATATTGTTGAAGATTTTCCACCAATTCGTAGCCAATTTATTATTTTCGACAGTTAATTGCATTTATTATAAAAGGCACACAATTTTTACACAATCCGTAGTCTTTTGACGATGTTATGATATTTCAAAGAATTTTCATTTATAGGGAATATTTATTACATAAAAAATTATCTTGGGTTTACATAAAATTAACTTAAAAAATTAGTTGCGAATAAAATGAATCCCAGAAACCTCGTTTGGAAAATTTATCATTAGAAATTTCTTTAGATTCTCTGTTTTAAAAATTCATAAAACAGCTATAGGTATAAAATAACTCCAAAACAATTGCGCGTTAAATTATCAACCAGGTCAATTAACGGTAAGTACGAAAAAAACTTAAAATTGATTTTTTTTAGTAGATTATTCTGCTATTTCTTTGACGTCATTGTAATTTTAATTACATTAAAACTAATATATAATATTCTCGAGAGGATTGGCAGTAAAATTTTAGGAATTCATTTTTATAATGTTTGTTATTCAACTGTTTAAGCCAGTACGTATTCAAACAGTACATTGTACATCCATTTAAACCCAGTTTTTCATTTTTTTCATGTCTATTGTCTTTTTATTAGAAAATATCTGCATGTCTTTGTGTTTAAATACAATCTAATTATTTGAATGGAATTTTATTGTAATTATAAAAAGTTTTAAGATTATGTTTATGAATATCTACATCATTTTCGTAAAATATAAGAATTGTTTACTTGTATCATTATATCAATTAATAAAAAAAAAAATGTTATCATCAACGAAAAAACATTGCAGTTGGTATTACTTTGTATAGTGGATAAACGACGACAGACTAGGGTCACGATTATGTGGATTTTTTTTTACCATACTTCACGAATATTATATTACCATCACTTTGCTTATTCTGTATACTCACTTACAAATTTCAACATTTTTACTTGTAACCTTGCGAAGTAAAAAAAAAACTTTTCCGTATTGTAATCCATCTCTTCATTCTTTCCTTCCCCATTTCCTTCGTCCTTATTTCAGTCGCTTATATTCAAATTACTTTAATACGGCTCATTGTTGAAATGTATATTTTTCTCTTTTCTTGCGGTGGATTGACTGTTTTTTGAATTGTTAACATCAAGAATTAATTGGCACAACGGAAATGTTTCCAAAGAAAATTTTTCAATTTGAAGTAGCTGTTGAAATCTCACTGAAAAAATTTGGAATTTAAAGCATGTTCGTAAATGCAGTTTATATTAAATATGACTTTAATAAAACTATAAAAAAACAACGATATTATTAATTAATTGTAAATTTCACACAAAAAAACAACTAAATTGACGGCATTTTAAATTTTCAAAAGACATGCTTGTATCAAAAATTGCATACATTGGTAAATCGATGATTCCTCTTCAAATTGTATTGAAATTGTATGTTTGGTTACGTGCAACTAGTAATTGTAAACATTCCACCATGGACGTATGTTTATAGAGATTTTCTTTTAAATCGTACATATTGTCAAATATCAAATCTTTATCCAGATTGTCAATTTTCTAAGCGAAAAAACAAAAGCTGAAGTTTTACAATTATTTTAAATTTTAAAATTTTAAATTAAGGGTTTATAATGTTTAATTGCGATTTGTATCTCGTCTGGTCTATATGAGTATCTATATATATGTATTTTTTTGCTGAGTTTTTTTAACCAATTAAGAAACTTGTTATTGTATTTTAATACAGGAACAAGGCTCACATGAATTCATAAAGGCTATATAAAATTACATGTGAGATTATCAAGTTAATTTTTATTTAAATATATAAAATCTGTATAAAAATTCAATTTTTTGAGCTTCATTGTGTGGAGTCTGTTGATAAATAAGTACATATACAACTTTAAATAAATCATTTGAAAAAAAAATAACAACTGTTATAGTTTGAGAGGGTCAAAAGCAAAGAAAATGTTGTACCATGAAAGCCATTTTCATACAAACGTATAAAACTGAAAACAAACATTATTAATTAATTTAATTTATACGTGTTTTACCTTACAGTAGAATATTATGATCCACAATAAATTCGTCAAATTTGCTGAGAAAACATTTTGTCAAGTGACTTTTTTATTCGACGAAACGTTTGAAGTGAAGAAGCTGAATTTGTTTCTACAGCCAAATTAAAAAAAAAAGGATTTTCTATAGAATAAAACAGATTTGCTACTGAAATATCAGCTCGCAAGCTGAATAATTTTTATCTCTATGATTCTGCATCGATGGGTTGAATTTTTTTATTAATAATAACATTCCTACCTTTGCTTCTGACCCCTTATTTATTATTCATAAACTAAATTTTTATAAGTTTGTTTGCTAATTTAAAGTTTTTTACTCAATATTTGAACATTATACTTAAAAAAAACACTATTAAATAATTCGTTGTTAATGACATCAATTCTTTTATATTATGGTGTAGTTGAAAATTACGTGTAAAAATTTCCATCTCCATTACAATGTAATATCGACAGCACAATGATACACTTACTAAGGAATAAAATTATATGAACTCTCATGATACAAAGCAGAATTTATCGCTTAGATTCGATGAAGCTTTGGGCATAATTTATTAAGTGACTCAATTTAATTATTGACGTGAATGTTTCGTAAGCTTTTAATGCTTTCTAAAAGCTCTGGGACAATAAACAAACATGCTCTGCGGATGCTTAACTCAAAAACCACCAAACCTCTGTCACGTACTTTGCCTTTCAAATTTTCAAATAAATCAAACCCTTCGAAGGCAAAATCGGATGCTTTTATGTACTTGTTTGCTAAATGGCAACATGAATGACATCAAATAAAATGATCAGTACAAGTATGTCAACTCAATAAACGACTTTGTTTCTTTCATTTTTAAAATAATTAAACTTTTTAACTAATAAATTCACTGAAGTTAAAGTAATCTTTTATTATACCAAATTATGTACTTATAAATATGATAAAATAAAATCTGTACAAAGAATAACTCTAATAAGAAGTTTAACCTACATTTAAAAATGAACACATATTTAATTGCAATAGTGGAAGAAAACAGTGCTTAATTTAATTTCGCAATGATTGCACCAATTGTATTCATCGGCTTTATCAATAATTAAAATGATAACAAAAATTTAATTGCCTTTTCAGACGGCTAAATGTTTTTGACAATTTATCATCCTTGTTTTTAGACAGGTGTAATTTGCATTTATCATAATTTTTGTTAATATTAAATTCACTTCAAGCAAAATTGTTTTTAAACAATATTTTGGTTCATCTTTAATAAGTATCGGGGAGTTATTGTATAATTAACTTTTCGTTATCAAATTCCTATATCCTCTCTGTCTAAGGTCTCGATTTGTAATGGACGCTGACGAGGCATGTAGATGCTACATGCAACATGATAACAAGACCCCACTATTTCATTTTTATAATAAGCATTTATCAATTTAACTGATTTACAGTATCCCAAATGAAGCACTCAATTATCTGTCCAATGTGTAATTAGGATTGGATAGAAAGTGAGTTTAAAGAAATAAAAATATTACATACAAACATTATTTAATCGATAACTGACTTAGAATTTTATTTTTTAATATAGGTAATATGGAAAAAATTTTAAACCAAATAAAACGTAATCCGAGTTCGTTGACCGCATAAAAATTTCAACAAAAATGTTTTGATTTCATAAAAGTTGTAATAATAGGTATTTCCATAACAGCAAGTTTTTAATATTTTTTTAGTAACTTTTAACAAGCGAATCCAAATTTAAAAGCTCTCTTAAGTTAAAATGTCTGAAGAAGTTCAAAAGATACAAAAACGTAACTTTGAAGTGTAAGTTTAAAAGTTTCATTGTATGTTTTCTCCGTCGAAAGCTTCTCTTTGGTTATTATTTTAATGGGATATTCTTAGCAGCTTACCATTAAATAATTATACATATTACCCAGAAGATCTCTGAGGAACATGCCGCGCGTATAGGTATTTCGAACTTTAAAAACATTTAAAGGCAAACTCCGCGAGAATAGAAGGTAACTTCGCTTATATACACCCCAAAACTTTGACAAGTTGTGTTTGTTGATTTGAATAAATTAATTTAAAATTCGTATGCCATATGGATTCAATATAAGCCAAAACGTATGCAAATTAATAAGGTATGCCTGCCTGCTTCTGTGCCATAGAAACAGCTTAATTTTCTACATTCAACTAATATCTACATAACATACAAAATTTCAAACTAATAACTACTGCATAATTTAAGTCAAAAATTATTTTCAATTATTCTATTGCTTGGATTTATTATGGATAATTAGACTACATTACTTTTTCAAACTGGTTAAATTAAAAATAAAATATAATTGTATTTTTTCAAGACTTAAAACAAAATATGAAAGATATTAACAAAAGTTGTATGACACACTTATTATGCGGCTTCTTTTTACATAATCATTTTTTTATATCGACCCATAATAGACAATTTATAAATTTTACAGGAGAACGTACTAAGTCCGATAAAAGAACTCCTTAAATGCGGTTAGCAAATAGTAATAAATAGTCAATTCATGTCCTGAAATACTCACTACTTTCAGTTTTCTAGTTCAACATTTCTCAACAGGGGTCCACATGGAACAAGCGATAACAATGCACAGGCCCAAAAAAATATTTGGTGGATGAGAATAACGTTCTAATTTGTTTTTCACTGTTGCTCTAAGCGATATTGAACAATTATTGGTTTAAAAATTAAATTTACCTAATTGTGTCGCTTAAGATCTTTTGCCGAATATGAGTCGATATGTTATATTAAAATTATTTTCCGTAAAATATACAAATAAATATCTTAATACATATAATAATAGTATTTTGATTAAAAATCTTTTAATTACTCTATATCTTCGAATGAAAAACGAATATTTTGCAGTACAAAAAGGAAAATCAATTATGTTGAAAAGAATCTGGATAACTTTAATTAAGTTCCAAAATCAATAGACTAACATAAAAGTCGATGTTGAAACTTTTGTGGTCAATAACCCGTGATTGTTTAATTTAGACAAAACGTTGGACACTAGATCGTAATTAAAATTTCATCACTGTCTAACCCTTAAGGCTAGTTAAACAGAAAATGGTTTAACCAACTATATTGTTAAGCTTCTCAAACTTTCAGAGAAACTTTGATTTAAAAAATTCACTAAAATAACAGCTGTTATTTTTATTATTTTGATTTGTTTTACTTCAAAACATAGATTCCTTTTCGTCGCAAATTGAAACAAAATAAAACAATGTGGTACTTACAGTGGAATTATATACTTTATTATATGCAAAAAAACACACAAGAAGTTGTGTTATAGCTTATATTTTTAAAGAATCATTTGTTTTCGGAAGTCAACTTTGGGGTGAAACATTTGCTTAAAACCTAAGAAGCACCTACAACTGTCCGATGCAGCTGATATTTAATAAGCAAATAATTAAATTCAACTTACTTTAGTTAAAAAACATAAACAACACACAAGAGCTGATTTCAATCATGCCACTATTAAACATTTTTTTACGATCAACTTAGTGTTTTTAAAAAAGATTTCTTATTGATTTGTATAATGAAATTGATTTGAATACACAGTAAGGAGACCAAAGAGTTTTTTGTTGAAAAAACACGTATATCATTCTCCACGCTTCGTCGAAAATGAGTTAGATACGTCTTCGTGTAGAACTAGTAATTCCGCATACAATACTAAGTTAGTTATTGTTAGAAATAAGACTTATGGTACGCGTACACCTAATCCATCATCGGACGAACTATGCTCGGCCGTCTTTGGTCGAATCGGTCCGATCGAAACAAACGTATTTGAAAAAATGAGAGCGCGTACACTACTACATACAGCATCGTACGATGACGGCCGTCTCTGACCAATCAACCGACGAATCCGAACATGTTGAGATTTGCCGGCCGTCTGCCGGCTACTTTTGGTGTATGAAAAAGTTTTATTGTACATATAGTGTAGTTTTCTATGAAGTTCTTAATAATTTTTATTTGAAAATGGACCAGTTTACTTTATATGTATTTTTATTTAAATTTCACGTCTTTTTTGCTACTAGTTAAACGTAGATTTAATATCTTTCACGATTTTCATTACAAAAAAAATGTTTGAAAGCTTCACGAATGTTATAAGCTTTTGTAGAACTTGTGTTTTCTCCTCTAGAATAAAAGTTACTTCTTTAATTAGAATTTCTTCTACAATCTGTGGAATAATTATTTATCGGTTTTCCTTCCCTGTCAATAACAATGTTATGCAGATATTTACTACATACACTTTACTATAATTTCGGCGTTTTCTGTAGTAGTTTCGATGCATTTGGTTAAAACCGGTAACGCCCGACAACGGCAGCGAACCGAGTCTTTACGTCTGAATAGGTCCGACACGGAGTCGGCCGATGATTCGATTTTGGTGTGCGTAATGCCGTCTGTGTGGTTGAGTGGTTAACGTCATTGGCGACCGCTACGAAGGTCACGGGTTCAAATCCCAGTACGAGCAGTTTTATAAATTGATTTTTCAATCGATTTATGAATTTCTGTTCAAAGGCTTGGATGTATGTGATGTCTTGAATTCCCCCCTCTCACTCATCGTTTTTTATGAACGGGGCGTATCGAGAGCGATTAGCTAACCACTAGTCCTGTCCTAGCTCTTTCCTTCTATTCCTACTCTCTTTGGAAAAAGAGAGGTTGAGCAACTGAATATCAGTTCTCGTAGAAACATTTCTGTTGAGATAAACTCCATTAGGAGTCCATATTCTCAATATTGGGAGAGGACACGGTAAATAAAAATGCTACGCGTACATTTTTGAACAATTAAAATTGAATTTGCGACAAAAGTGGCAGTTAACGTAGTAACCTACACAGAACATAAGGCAGCTTAATAAAAGTATTTAAAATACCTTTTTTGAGTTTCAGTTCAGTCTCATATATTATAAAAGTGTGTTTGCTACTATGGAATGTATTATTTTTCCAGTTACTTTATTAGAACTTATCAATACACTAAGATTACATTAAAACAAATTCTCACGTATATAAGTAAAATAAAAAGACACCAAATTGTATTTATGGTTAAATGTTAACTATTTGAGCGCTAGAAAAAATGTGTTAAATAATTTAGCAGCGTAAGCAACTGCCTTATACAAAATCACATCAAAGGTAGCAGATATTAATAAAGCAATATTTTAAGCTCTGATAATGATAACCACCCAGAGACAAGCGAAGTGATATACTGGCCTTGGTTGTTGGCGAGTTGTGGTGGTGGATCCACTAGTGTGGGATGAGAAAATGAGGGGTAGGCGAGCCATCATTCAGACGATCTCACCGACCGCAAAACGAGAAGCCTTAAATTACTTTTAGATTTATTATGTCTCAGCTTATTCACAAAAGAAAATAGGGTCTTTATTTTCTATTCGTTGCCACCGGAAACCGAAAAAATGGCAGTGGAAAATTGTTTTTAGGTTCATTTCAATATTATTTTTAAATTATATTACAAAACCTTTAATGTGAGACACTCTATTTGCAACAATTGAAAAGTTTACGGCTAGAAAATAACAAGGATTGTCGATATAATTACATAAAAAAATATTTTTTATTTGATTGTGTTGAGGCATGTTATAAGATCCAGAAGTTTTCATTTAAAAAAATTCAAGACATAATATATTTATTTTGTGTAATCTCTGATTGTTTATCATTATTTTAAAGTTTCAAAGCTGAGTTAAAGTTTCAGCTTATTGAATTTCAAATTTTTGACATGAATGTTTGTAATATTTTTTTCTCTTTAAGTGTTGGATCTTATGTGCTATTTTCTTAAATATCAGACTTCATAGTTGTTGATGATAGTAATACTTAATGTCTATACATGTTTTAAATATTTTTTTTAATATATAATATGTTTAGATCATAAACATATAAACCCATACTACCTACATATCAATATATATATTTTTTAAATAAACAATTGATTCTAAGCCAGAAAATTCATGACATTTTCGAATTATTTAAGCTACTAACACAACTTTTTAAGCTATCAACAACAAAAGACATTATAATTCACAAAATTGCTTATTTAAGAATGACAAAAATCTAAATTTGACATTTAACATGCAACAATACTTTAACCACCTGATTGTGAAAGTAATGCTTTAACGGCCACACAACAGAGGCCGAAAATTTGTATTTTTCTAATTTATTTTGTCTGTGTTGTCTCAATTATATATAAATATAACATATTTTCATTTATAACATAAAAATATATAAAAACCTTTCACAGTATTCCATGTAAAATATTCACCAACTAATTTGGTTTACCACTCAGAATTTTTTAAACACAGCTTTCAAAAAAAACTTGAATTAAGATAGAAACAAAACTTCACTTGATGGATTCGTTAATTACTTTCTAAGGTTTTATTTCACTAACTGACAATTGAATTCTCCTTAAACTTTTAAAAGTTTGAACGTGTAAATTAAAGAGTTTGTTTTAATATATTTTGTCTTTAGATTCAAAAGCACTGGGAGTGTATTAAACAGAACGAAGCACAATATGAATCTTAATGCAAAATCAATTTTGCATACAACTTTCATACAATAAATTGACCAGCATTGTCTGAGTTTGGGCATCATTCCAAATTAAAGTGATCAATAATTCATTTGGTTGTTGCTGCTATTTTAAACACAAATTCTTCATAAAAATCATTTTTTTGTAAAACAAATAAAGGTTTTTTCAGGATGGTCTATTTTTAAATTGTTTTTTTTATTTCAACCAAGACAGCTCTCAACGTAATTTATAAAGAAACAAACACTGAAATATTTTTTTTATTTCACTGTAAAGATAATTATGCTCTTTTTATAATAAGAATATTTATGTGATTTTATTTTGGCTCTCTAGAGGTGAAGTGAACCAACTAGTAAAATGTTAAACTTTTTTTAAACTTTTAAATACAATCACGTCTTTATCTAATGTTTTGGTGAATCGCATATTTTTATTTACGGTGGTAACATTATTGCAATCTGTATTTACTGAGGTTACTTACGATATTTTAAGGCTTAAAGAATATTACAACGCATTTTACTTTTTTTTTTCTAAAATACTATTTCGCTTATTTCATCTCTAATGGGCTTAATTCATTCAATACTTTTTACTACTTGCTTATTGCTCTTTGTTATCAGTCTTAGTAAATTTTATATTAATAACACTGTATCGTTTTATATTATCGGATGTTGTTACTCACGGTGAGCGAAACCGGTCCTGCACAATAATATTAAATTTAATATATATATATATATATATATATATATATATATATCATAAAAGTGATAAGAACTGTTTTATTTTCAATGTAATTTAACGTTTTTGGTTTGCACGTACAAGTGTTTACTACATTTTTATTAAGATATATTTTTTCTATATACAAATCAACTCTTTCTATTTTTGCTTCACGTAAGGTGAAAATAAAGTAGGAACGTGTCGTATTTCATTCTCATTAATTTCAATAAGGGGCAAATGACCAAATCAAGTTTCTTACTTTACTTCTGGAAATAAAGGCTTAGCTGAGAAAGCCTGTACTTATTTCCTTGATGGGGGAATATATTGAATGATTGTAGGCAATTTATAAGGTTTGGCCTATTTACAATGCTAGCCTTTTCTAAGACTTACCAATACTCAAAGAAAAAATATACACTCTAACTATAAAAGTTCGCTCAAACTTTCAATAATAGCTTCTCCTACGTCTACTATAATAAAATATCTCTAGTGTTTTTACTGTTATTAAATAAATAGCAATCCTTTATTAAACTCTTTCTTATCCACGTAATATTATGTCAATATATAAAGGAGTACACGTGTTTGTACATATATAAATATATATTTAAACATTTTTTGAGCATTTTAACAGGTTGAATTAAACAAGAATGTAAGAGGCATTCAAAGCATAGAAAGATTAGATGATGTAAAGCGTGCCATCATTTCCGAACCAAAGGGAGTAAATTAAATTAAATTAAAATAGCACAAGCATCAACGTCTTTCATATATCGATTGAAAAACGAATGCACTTATGTCTCAAATAAAGATTCAAAACTTTGATGTGTTCCTAAGTGAATACTTTTCGTTTAGCGGGAGCGATAACAGATGTAGCATAATGAATGTGTGACAATTACTCAAATCATCCAATAATATACCACATTAATTTTTTAAATTATCATTTTATCTTTTATTGTATTATACTTTTTTCCCGCAGAGGTAACCCATACATACCAAATTCTCTTTGAAAAAAGAGAGATTAACCAACTAAGTAATAAGCAGTACTCGTAGAAACTCTTCTGTTGAGATAAACTCCTTTAGGAGTCCATATGATCTACATTGGGAGTGAACATGGTTAAAAAAATAATGAAAACTGTCACTTTAATAGTATTGAATAGTTTATACCTTTATTAAAATTACACAAAAACTTTCATATGAGCTCAAATTTAAGCACGGTAATAAATACTTCACACGTCTCGTGCTAATTTAGAGACCTGCAGACAGCCATTTCAAAATGTAACTAGGACTGCATGCACTTGCGGTCTCAGTTTACTTTACAAGTTTGTACAACTGAGCTCCCAAAGTCTACGATTGTTTAAAAGATATGACAGGCTTGTGCGACAACTTTATGTCTTTGGCCAAGACAATAATGGAGCGAGTTTCCGCTTGCGTATGTAATAAAAGACATTAACGGTTTAAACAAACACGACCGGCCTCCTTCTTAAACGACGCTATACGCAATCAGTCGTATTGTCTCTGCAGCATAGAATCACAAAAAGCTCCGCCACCGGAAATGAAGCGAACATTTTTAAGACTTTGAGTTATCTGTATTCGTATATTGCATAACAAAGTAACCAAACAGAGCAAAACTTTTTAAAAACTTTCACGGCGTAATTTTTAAGCTAATAATTCTGAATTAACAATACAGTATTGAACTATTTTATTTCGATGTTGTTGCACGAGAAATCATCTATCGAAGTATTTATAAAAAAAATATCGTTTCAATTTTTCACTTTTAGGGTGTTCACTGTTAATATTTGGTGGAAAGCCATTATATTAAGGAAAAGGCAATATTTCTTTGTACTTATTTTTCCTTTTTATTAATCAAGATCAAGACCGGTTTCGATCATGGCGAGCATTGTCAACTGTTTAGCAGTTTAACAAGAATTTAGCAGTGCTATTTATACAAAAACAAATTGAAATAAAAAGGTGTTATTAACAAATGAAATTGAAAAGAATTTACAAATTACAGTAGAAATAATAAATAAGTGACTCTGAACTAACACAAATTAAAATATTTAACAAGTGTTTCAATTTTGGTTTTTATTATTAGAAATTTATTATAGTTTAAATAATAAATTACAAACATATAACTTTCAATGCGTTTATTTCATTATAACAGTTTGAATATGTTTTAGAGATTAAAATTGTATCAATAACTTCAATGATTTAAAAAAATCCTAATTGATTCCGTTTATGAGAAAATTAAAATTAAAATTTTCAAAGCCTTGACAACAATATGTAACGTCACTCAACTGATGAAAATATTTTTGAAATAACCACGTTAGCTAAAAAAAACCTTGTTGAAAAATTTCTTTAGCACCAGACAACACCAAAGCTTATTATTAACATTTTTAATTCAAATGACCAAGCCCAGAACACTGTGAAAAGGTTTTTCTAGAAAATTTGCATAGACAACAACGGAAAAGCGTTGCATAAAAGAACTTACACGCTCTGGCAATGCAAACGTTCTCTCTCGCAGGTTTTGCTGCGGAAAAACAAAAAACATGCACTGTTAAACGAAAATTTGAATACGTTTCTACAAAACGATTTTGGTTTATTTACTTTATATATGTATTTTGATTTTAAAAAGATTCTTTTCCAAATAAGCACGATTGCTTGGATATATAAAGCAAACTCTTTCACCTTTAATATAATATAAAACATACTCAATTGATTGTTTTCTACATGTTAAAAGTTCGAATAGTAAAAATATTAGATGTACAACTTTACTTCTGCCGTCTTCCTATAGATGGCTTTAGCGGTGTGTAGTGGTCGAAATAAATAGATCATAGACTTCATGCAATAAACTTTGGCATCCGTCAACATAATCACACAGAAACATTAGTCGATTTGTGTCTGCATCATAAAGTTATTCTCGATTGAAAATGCCAGCTTACGAGCCAAATTCTCGTCATTTGCGGGAGGTCTTATTTTCGGCTTAAATATGAAGAAATCTGCGGCTGAGACTCATCAAATGCTTATCGAGTACTTATGGCGAGGCCACTATTAGTGAAAAGATGTATCGTGAATGGTTTAAAAGCTTCAAAAACGGCTATTAACACGTTGATGATCGGCATTTTTTTTATCCATGTCCGCTCCCAATGTAGAGCCATATTCCTAATGGAGGTATCTCAACAGATTTTTTTTCTACGAGTTTGTTACTCAGTCGCTCAACCTGTTTTTTCTGAGTAAGAGTAGTAGGAAAAGAAGGATAAGGCTAGAACAGGATTAGCGGTTGACTAATCGCTATCGCTACACCCAGTTGTTAAAGGATCAGAAGGACGGGAGGAGAGGAAATAATGTAGATTTACATCACAAACACCCAGTCTTCGATCACAATTTTGAATTGAATAAATCTCAAATTCACTGTGCTCTGACCGGGAATTGAACCCTACAGGGGGCTACAGCAGGCGAAAAAAGAAGATTGTCGAAGATTCAGAATTGGAGGCATTACTTAATGAAGACTCGTCTCACAGTCAAAAATAATTGACACGACCATTGGTAGTAGCTCAAGAAGCAATTTCAAAGCGAGGCATGGGAATGATTCAGAAGCAAGGAAATTGGGTGCCGTAGAAGTTGAAACCGAAAGATGTTGAGCGGCGTTTTCTTGCTTGTGAACAATTGTTTAAAAGCAAAAGCGGAAGGGATTTCTGCATCTCATTGTGACTGGAGACAAAAAATGGGTTCATTACAATAACCCCAAGCGCAGAAAATCATGGGGATATCCCCGCCATACTTCCACGTCAACGACCAAACCGAATATTTACTGCTCCTAAGTCGCGAAACAATCACAAACGATTGTTGTCGAAAGCAATTAATACGTTTGAGCCGAGCATTGAAAAAAAACGGCCGCAATACGACGAGAGACACAATCAAGTGATTTTGCAGCATGACAATGCTCGGATCCGCGTTGCGAAAGTGGTCAAGACATACTTGAAAACGTTAAAATCGGAAGTCTTTTACCCCACCCGCCGTATTATCTGGACGCTGTTCCTTCAGACTATCAATTTTTTCGATCAATGGCACACGGTCTAGCTGACCAGCACTTCCGGTCTTATGAAGAAGTAATAAATCGGGTCAATTCGTGAATCGCTTCAAGAGATGATGATGGACGTGGGATTCGTACGCTGCATGAAAAAAGAAAGAAAGTAGTGGCTAGCGATGAAAAATGCTTTCAATCATAAATCTCTAATGATTTTTTTACAATAAAGCCTCAAATTTTGAAAAAAAACGACAGAAGCAAAGTTGTACACCCAATATATTTTTTATTTGTTTACCTTTATTTAGTAACTGACCTATGTAAAAAGAAAAGCCTGAAATGTCTTCAGTCTTTTAGCTATGTAAATCTAAGGCCAGTGTATCTCTTGACTACAAATATTCTAGTTCGTACTAAAAAGCTTGGAAGCTGAAGGTTTTTAGTAAACAACTAAAAACCACTTACAAATAATAATAACATTGCAATATAACGTTTAAAATTATTAACTTTGCTTGAACAGTCCATATATGTCTTACAAAAGTATCTAAGAGAGGAGCAGGTAGTATTTGAACCAGAAAGTTGATGTAAAATTTATTCCTACAGTATTTCCTTAAACATCTATATCAGTGATTCCCAAACTTATTATGCTCATGGACCCCTTTTAAAGCAAAAACCTGACCGTGGACCCCCAAGTTCAATAATAAAGTTTATGCTTTGAATGGTATTTTTTTTATCCATGTCTGCTTCCAATGTGGAGCATATGGCCTTCTAATGGAGGTATATTAACAGATGTTTATCTGCGAGAACTGTTTGTTAGTCAGTTGCTCAAACTCTCTTTTCTAAAAATATTTATTCTTTCGTGGACCCCCTGACGTTGTCCACGCACCCCCAAATGATTTTTAATTTGTCAAGGACCCCCTCAGCAGTCTTACGGACCCCTGGGGGTCCACAGGAACCACTGATCTATATGTTTATTGAGGAAGTATTTGGCTATCAGTACTTTTAAATAAATACTTACGAAGAATAAAATCACATGCGTATAAAACTTGATAACAATCTCTTCGGAGACCATTTTTTAATACTAAATTAAATTGAAAACTTTTTTCTCCGGTTAATATTTACTTACGTGTGAATTTGATCAGAACTGTGAAAGTTTTTAAAAAATTGTTGATCTTTTCTATTGCATTCAGATTCCATCTCCATCTAAGAATTGAAATTTAACAATGTGCGACTGATTTTTTATTCTATTTTCATATAAAATGAGGATTTTACTGGTCGTCGAGAGAGTACGTTCTATTTGAATAATCAGTAATACGAGTCAGTCATTTTACACTCTATTGATGCTCAATGGTCTTATCAGATTTAAATCACAGAGTGATTGGATTTGAATCATTTTACAAAATACATGAGTGGAATATTGATTATGTATAGAAAAGTTTCATGTGAAGATATTTTATTTGCATATAAAAGGCAAAATACTTCATAAAATGCATAATAAATGCCATTTTTTCATACTATGTTAAGGTTTATATAGTGGCAATAAGAAGTGGTTTTCCTAAAAACTTGGTTAAATTCAGTTACACAACCACGTCGAGTATAGAAAATTATAGCTTCGTAGCATGCATTTTACAACATATAATTTCAGATTTTTACTGAAGTCTCAGGTGGAAATTCAACGATAAATTTGAACCGTTAAAATTGTATACAATCCTACAAGTTTTGTCCCTAAGTACTCGGTTTTCGTCTTTCAAAATCTTCAAGCGTTCAAGTGCTCGGATGAACTTGAATCGGACGCTCGTTAAATAAATGTCTTTGGCCATGTTCGCTCCCTATGTTGAGCATATGGGCGCCACGCAGCACCTCCATGTTTTTTTGTCTCCCGCCGATTGCTTTGCTTCCTCCCATGACATGCCAGCATCCCTCAGTTCCGCCGAGTACATCCTATGGATATTATCCGACGGACGTTCGGGACGCCAGATTCCCACCGGTCGAAAGTAGAGGCAGGCAGTATTGAGGCTTTCCGGAGGCATCCGCAGCACGTGACCCAGCCAGTTCCAACGTCTCTCCATAACCACTGATGAGACCGGACGCTCTTTTATTTCTGAATTCCTCACAAAATCAAATCACCTCACAACCATTATCTGACGCAAGCATCTGTTCTCGAAGCTCAGTATACGGTTTTTGAGTCTTCTTCGGGTGCCATGATTCGCAACCGTAAAACAGTACCGACAGAATGCAAGCGTTAAGTAAGTGGCATTTGGTTTCGAGTACAGCTGTGTGTTCTAGACAGTCCGCATTGAGTTAAATCTGGCTCCAGCCATTCCTTAACGAATGGTGAGCTCCTTTTTTGTACTACCGTCTTCGGGGATATGTACGCCGAGGTATTTGAAGCTGTTCAACCCTCTCGATGATCTTTCCTGCGCTGGTAAGGATCCTATCAGAGTCATGCCAGGTTTGGTTACACATCCCGTTGGTCTTACTAGTATTCATTTTTAGACCAATGCGACCTGAGTTAGTTCCTAGCCCATCAATAGTCTCCTGGATGCTTTTAATGGATTAATGGAAATAAATGTATCGTGTACAAATAAGAATACAATTTATTATCACTAGATTAAAAGGTTTCGATGGTGGTCTGGATTAATTTTACAAATAGTTAGATTTTAATGACGATCAGCCAATTGGTGTAAATATCATATAAACAAATACATGTTCTGTAGGTCTTTAAAATTACATACCATTTTCGTTAAAATATCATTTTATGGGAATGCCTATTTATTTTAAAAATGGATATTTTAAAAACATTGTCTAATTTTAATTATTGGATTGTGTTTGTTGAATCATTCAAATTTAAAAATTAAATTTGAATGATTCAACTTCATGAATTTATTGACAAGTAAATATATCTTTTCATCGCAAAACTTGAACACGTGGACACTGCAACTTAAGAAATCAAACGCTCAACTGCGTTGAAGATTTGGTTATAAATAATAAATTTAAATAGCTTAACGATGAATAAAAGTACATTTCTTAAAAAGTATAGCATTTGGCTTTTCTAAATTAAATAATCTTATAATGGGTTGGAAAAATATGAATATTAAAAGCTTTGAGAATAAAATTTTATTTCTTTGAAATGCTTTTAATCCCTTAAAATGTACTTGTTCAGTGGCAAAAGTACTTAGTCGGAAGAAAAATCTAAAAGCAGATAAGTTTTATCATTTCGCCGAGTTAACAAAATTATGGCGCTCACGTAGTCAAATAAAATAGAACTTAATGATGTCATTTATTTGTTCCCTGTCATTAAATCCTTTTTATATTTCCATGTTGCCTTACCACTAAAGCCCTTTTCTCGAGAAAACCTCTTGCGTTTTTTATCGCTGCCACATTTGAAAAAGGATGTTAAAGTTCAAAACGAGCCAGTGCAGGCTTAAAGATGAAATACATAATTATTTTTAATTGAAAATTTATATTTACTTTTTCAGCATAGTGTTACTACAAAACATTATTTATGCAATGTATTGTTTTATCGTCAACATGATACATTTATACTATAAATGAGTAGTATAATGTATTTGTCGGGTCTTATGGCGCAGGGGTTAGTGTTTTTGGCTTCCGTGCCGGATCTCACGGGCTCGAGTCCCAGTACAAACAGCATTTTTCGATCGATTTTCGATTTATGTTCGAAGGCATGGGTGTTTGTGATGTTTAAAAATTCTCTCTCACTCTTCCGATCCTTCAATAACAGGGCGCAGCGAGAGCGATTAGTTAATTAGTCATATTTTAGCCTTATCCTTTTAACTCTAGCACTATCTTTGAAAAAAGAGAGGTTGAGTGACAAAGTAACAAACAGTTCTCGTTGAAAAAGTTCTGTTCATATATCTCAGACATAGATAAAAAATAAATATAATGTATATTCATATTAAATCATATTGTCATTAATCATAACATTGTCTTAAATAAACAATAAAATGTGCTTAAATCACAATTACCAAGTTTAATAATTTTTGTCTTTTAATTAGAAAGAAGTTTTGAAACTAACTAACTATACAGCTGATGAAAAGTTTTGTAAAACATCACAATAATAATAATAAAGAATAACGTCTGACAATTTTTTTATTTAGAGAATTTGAGTTAATTGTCTATTTTTACAGACATGAAAAGTTTTTAAAAATCAATTTTCAATCATTCAAAAAGAAATTTTATTATATTTGTAAAAATTAAATGTGCCGCGAGAAAATTCTAAAATGTAAGCCTTTAAAATAAAGCGAATCATTAAAACGCCCATTATATTAAATTTGTTACTAAATTCCTTCCTCTTGCAAAGAAAGCATTTATATCTTTATTAATGTTTAATGAGACGAAACATTTAAATGTAAACATAAATAATAATGTTATCTAAAGAGTCTTTTTATTGTTATATAATATTTGCAAGCGATGTACACAGAAGTATTAACAGGATTTTTACGAAAAAAGAAAAGTTTCGGTTATAACTAAAGGCATTTTTTTTTTAGTTTTTGCTTTAAAATAACTTGATTTCTAAAATGAGTACGTTGAATGTAATATAAAAAATGTTTTGTTAGTGTCGAAATAATAACGGTTGCAAAACAGAAATCATTATCTGCGTATAATTGTTTGCGATGAATAATTTCGAAAGATTCGACGGTTACTTGGTTGACATTAATTTTAATTTCTTCCTCATCTAATTATTTTATTAATTGTAAGACGCGTTTTGCCTCTTTGAGCAACCCCGTCAAACAAACTCTATCGTTAAGTTAATATTTTTTTAAAGCGCCTTTGTGCCGTAGTTACAAAATTATCTAATTCCGATTTCTGAACTCAGAATTGCAAGTTTGCCGTTTTTAAAAATCCTTTAATACAATACAGTTCTCACAAAGAACTATAAGTTGATTATTCTTTGAGCTTACAAATAAAAGATTTATAGGTATTAAGAATGCATAACTTAAAAATGACACGAAAAAGTAGTCACTGAGCAATATTTTTTTTATTAATATTTAAATGTGTTGTTTTTATATCTCTAGTGTTTTTTGCATTCAATTTATGCTTTAAGTTTTTACAATTAATTAATGACAAGCAGTATCAATACATTATAGAGTTATTCAAACATTTCTTACCAAATTTTTCGTTAAATAAATCGATTGACTTTCAGCCTTAGCCAGCTATCTATATCAGTGATTAATGAAAGCTTTTCTGATATTGTATAGGTGCATTTTACAAAGTATTTTTTCCGTATTCATCTGACTGCAAATTGCTTAAAACCTTTGATGCCATGCAAAGATTTTCTACATTCGTATCCAAAATAGGGAAAGCTTTTAGAGAATAGCTGTAATACAAAATATGTTTTCGTTTGAGTAGATCTGTGAATCAAACGTGAATAAATTAAAAAGTGGGTTTTGATGTTGCTTTCACTAATCTATATATATAAAACAAAGTGGGGTTATTTACACCACGTATATCTCGAGAATTAGAGCACGGTTTTCAATGATCTTTGCTTTATTAAATTTGTATGGGCCTAGAATAGCAGAATAAGCATTAAAACATCGGAAAAATATCACGAAAAAGAAATTATAAAGAAAATAAATATCTCAGTACAATACGTTTTTTAAAAATTTTTCGAATCGAACGCGGAACATGACGTATGCAGTTTATGCTTAATACACTAAGTGGCGTTGGTTGTAAAATTCATTTGTTTCATACTTTGAATTAGAGATGTACCGACGAACTTGGACGAACGTGTCAGAATTTCGAAACTAAATCTTCAATATCCATTTAAAAAAAAACTTTTAGGAATTTATGTTTCATGTTCATCACCGTCGCTAAAATATATACTGAAATGTGAAAAGACGAATGAAAGTACATAAATTCAGAAAGTATGTAAAAAAAAATCAGTATACTTTTCATGTATATTATATTGTTATTGAATACTATCAAATCATTATTTTATTTTTGATCCCCATCTACAGTCAATACTGTTTTTATGCAATTTCAAAGTAATGCGGTTTTTTAGAAATGCATTTTTTTAAATGTACCATATTTTACGATATATAAAAATGTTAAATATTACATTGAGAGCATATATCGTTGTATTTTGGATAGAATAGAGAGAATCATAAACACAACCGACATTTGATAAAAAATACGATTTCGGACTGTTTAAATCATGTTGCACCTGCCATCGCTGAATTAAGGCCACCTACTTAGGTGTGTTACAGTCGATAAAACCATTGAAACATCGGTAATATCAGCTGAAATGATTACTTTAGCACACGAGCTTGGTGAAGAAAGGCTTGATACCTTTAGCGAAAATTATATCGACGAATTACTTACAGATAAAGCTATAAGTGACAAAGATGTCAATAATTTAAATTTAATTATTGACAAAAAACCAGAAAACAATGACGAACTGAAAGAAATTCTGCGATCATTCACTGCGAAAATAATTGAAGAAGGTCTCCGACTTTTCAGTAAATTAGAAGATCATTTCTTTCTAAATGATTCAAATTCTGATCGCGCATTCAAGTTTCAACGATAACTTTAAAAAAATTATATATGGGTATAACCATTTTTTTTTTTGTTGGTGCCGGAACGCACTTTTTTCTAGCATTTTCTAAGAAGGTATATTATTTATTATATATTCGAATATCATTTTGATAGAATTAATGACGGCTTTTCATATAATGCTTAGAAAATAAAACAAAATATACATATTTAAAAATAGAAAAAATAAAATTAAACATTTATTAAAATTTCGAGAAAAAAAGGTGCCGGAACGCCGTTCCGCCGCGTTACAGGGTAAAAAAATCCCTGGGTATAACAAACTGCATAACCAATTAATTATCGAAAAAGAAAATCTGAACAAACTCTGATCACTAATTTTATTGTTAGAAAACAACCATACCATCTGTGGAACATTAACTCTCGCGGCTCGGAGACTAGAAAAATACGTCTCTGGCGATGGGGGTCATTTTTGACCCCAGTGGTTTCCTCATTATTGGCCTTATTCTTATGAATTTCAAAAAAATAAATAGTCTACGGGCTTTAAAATATCTCTCTGCATCATTCCGCATACATTTTTTTATAAAAATCCTTGGTTTTTTAATAAATAATCATATTTTAAGTTGCGCGTAAAATATACGTCGTTCCAATGCCAATGTCAATGCGCGACTGGCGCGCTTCAGTCTAGTTATCTTACCAACGATCGCTGATAAGCGGGCGCTTATCTCTTATCTTATCGTATTTATATAAACTACAAAAGGTCCAAAAAACTATGATATAAGAATACCTTAATTATAAACATTGTATCACCCATATTAAAATAGATATTTAAGAAAATGTGGGTATTGGGGTCGCATTTCTTGAGCTTAGAACCGGAAAAGTTAAACAAAAAAATAATATTTTTTTTTCTAATGTAAGATAATCTCATAAATATAATATTGAAGATTTGGAAAATGTTGCGTTCTTTGTTATATTGAGAATTTATATCATTTCGTATTATAAAAATATGAAAATTTAGAATGAACTTTCGTAAAATTATAAAAAAGTATTATTTGAATAATTTTGAAAAGATCCCTGTCACTATGTTGGTGACATGCATTGAGAACAAATTTATCCTAGACCAACACATTCCTTAGCAACGGCCTTTGTTTGACAGTTACTGTCAAACAAAGTAGTCGTTTGTCAACATTGTGAAGATGTAATTTTATTATTTAAAATACAGTGAAATAAAGAGGTACTAGCTATGCCAAGTACTTCTAAACCAATTCGTAAGAGTGATCGGAATGGTTTTCTAAGAGTCTTTCAGTTCTGTGAACATGAAAAATCTGAAAAAAAAACAATAATTCCCTTCGGGTCGACATCATTGAATCACTTCGAACTGTCAATGGCGTAGTATGCCCAACATTTTGTGCTGCATGTCAATAGCTCAATTTGCTTAAAAACTATACTCATTGGGATATGACAATCGCTGAAGCAATTGTTTCTGCATCTCCAAGTCAGATACGCACATTATTTGCTATCATTATTTTGATATGCTTCCCATTGAATCTACGAGAACTGTGGAACAAGTACAAGAATGACATATCCGAAGACACTTTACACCAAATTCGCGTCAGTTCAGGGAATCCCGATCTCGAGGTGAATGAGGAGATACATAACCAGGCGTTGCTTTTGATCGAAGATATGTGTTACCTCATGCGCGGCATGATGCGTCGCCAGATCAAAGAATGAATGACGCTTTCAATCGAGAATCGGAACGTAAACGTAAATATGATCGAGATGCATTGAACCAATCACTTCGAACGAATGTACCTTTGTTGAACCCCCAACAGAAAGTGTACGATACTTTAATGAAGGCAATTGATGAGGGAAATGGTGGCTTATTTTTCCTCCGCATTGGAAGCACTCAACTGAACTATGAAAGATCAGCGCAATGACTCAAAATGTTTTGGAGGCGCAATGATTCTATCTGGCGATTTTCGCCAAATACTACCAGTCATTTCAAGATCGACCGATGCCGATGAAATAAACGCTTGCCTTAAAACATCGACTCTGTGGCGCTATGTGAAGAAACTTCAGCTAACGACAAACATGCGGGTTGTATTTCTAAACGACCATCTGCCACAGATTTCTCCAAGCATTTGCTGACTATCTGTAACGGCCGTGTTCCTGTTGACGAATCGAATGGATTGATTTCGATTCCACCGAATTTTTGCAATTTCGTCTCAACGAAGGACGGCTTCATCAACAAAATGTTCCCAAACACCTAATCACAAAAATCGCAATTGGTCGAGTGAACGAGCAATTCTCGGGGCTAAGAAAAAACATATGGATCATTTAAACTTCACAATTCAAAATCAAATCGTTGATCTACTGCATTACTTTAAATCTATTGACTGTGCCACGTGAATAACATCAATGTAATTTAAATACTTTTCATTTTGAATTTTGAACAATTATTGAACTTAATTCATTTTGAGTATTCATTCAACTGAATTTAATTC
>CM062838.1:8308440-8476888 GCA_031772345.1 Himalopsyche anomala
TATTATACTTTTCTACTAAGAATAATTGACAGTAAACAAACTCAATAGATATTGTTTTTTATCACAAATAAAAGGTTAGACTCTTGCATTGAAAATAAAACGTATCTATGAGATATAAGTATATTTTTAATCTGACTTTGAAAGTTTTTTTTTTAAGTTTTGGCAATAGAAACTGCTTTATTCACTAAATGCAATGAGGTGGCACAAATCTTATGTCAATGACTTTGCACCACTTCAGACGTCTAAAAAATAAATTTAAATGTGCGTCCTGGGTAACATTTAAAAAAACTTTCTTCTTAAATGCACTTTTCGTGTGATAAATTAAAATACACATATTTCAATGAAAAAAGTATAAATTTTGCATTTATTACGTGACAAAAATGTATGTTTTTTATAGTATTTTTTTTTGTTAAGAAATCAGTTGTATTGAGAGCTGTTTTATTAACCATTTTAAACGATAGCAATGATATTATATGTACGCACCTTAAGGTGTGAGTGTTTGTGATTCTTACCGAGCTCATCTGCTAAGATCTTTCAAAATCTAAATTCACATTATCATATGTAATGCTGAATATATATATATATATATATATGTATTTATAAAAAAATGTTTTTTTTATGACGTTGATTTCTTTATAAATAGTATTTAATTAATTGATAAAGTATTGTTTCATATTGGAAAAACAATTTTGAACATTGATTTATACTTAAAATAAAAATAAAACTATATAGTCACGCTGAATAATTTTCTCAAGGCAGCATTCTAAATTATCGAACTAAGCAATGGTATTAAATGTAATGTTGATAATAATTACGATATGCCATCGACAAAATTTTGATATAATTTCATGTGTCCAATATAGCATTTTCGCAATATCCGTTCATAAATTTAACAATGTTCTTCTCGTTTAACAAAAGAAGGCAATTTCCAGTTCACTCTCAGAAGCACCTTTTCCGGAAAATACCTTTTCTACGGTAATTGGCACACAATGACTCTCGAAACATTCTGTTGGTACTAAAAAAAAATACTTTGATACAAACTCTGGATGAAGTCGAACAATATTTCATACAAACGTCAGTAAATCAAACTCAACGCTGACAATACAATATTGTTGAAGATTTTCCACCAATTCGTAGCCAATTTATTATTTTCGACAGTTAATTGCATTTATTATAAAAGGCACACAATTTTTACACAATCCGTAGTATTTTGACGATGTTATGATATTTCAAAGAATCTTCATTTATAGGGAACATTTATTACATAAAAAATTGTCTTGGGTTTACATAAAATTAACTTAGAAAGTTAGTTGCGAAAAAATGAAACCTCGTTTAAAATTTATCATTAGAAATTTCTTTAGATTAGATTCTCTGTTTTAAAATTTCATAAAACAGCTAAAGGTATAAAATAACTTCAAAACAATTGCGCGTTAAATTATCAACCAGGTCAATTACTACAAAACTACAAAAAAAGCTTAAAATTGATTTTTTTTAGTAGACTATTCTGCTATTTCTTTGACGTCATTGTAATTTTAATAACATTAAAACTATAATATAATATTCTCGAGAAGATTGGCAGTAAATTGCCACTGTTTAAGCCAGTACTTATTCAAACAGTACATTGTAGATCCATTTAAACTCGGTTTTTAATTTTTTTTCATGTCTGTTGTCTTTTTATTAGAAAATATCTGCATGTCTTTGTGCTTAAATGCAATTTAATTATGTAAATGCAACTTAATTGTATTTATAAAAAGTTTTAAGATTATGTTTATGAATATCTACATCATTTTCGTAAAATATAAGAATTGTTTACTTGTATCATTATATCAATTAATAAAAAAAAAAATGTTATCATCAACGAAAAAACATTGCAGTTGGTATTACTTTGTATAGTGGATAAACGACGACAGACTAGGGTCACGATTATGTGGATTTTTTTTTACCATACTTCACGAATATTATATTACCATCACTTTGCTTATTCTGTATACTCACTTACAAATTTCAACATTTTTACTCGTAACCTTGCGAAGTAAAAAAAAAACTTTTCCGTATTGTAATCCATCTCTTCATTCTTTCCTTCCCCATTTCCTTCGTCCTTATTTCAGTCGCTTATATTCAAATTACTTTAATACGGCTCATTGTTGAAATGTATATTTTTCTCTTTTCTTGCGGTGGATTGACTGTTTTTTGAATTGTTAACATCAAGAATTAATTGGCACGACGGAAATGTTTCCAAAGAAAATTTTTCAATTTAAAATAGCTGTTGAAATCTTACTGAAAACATTTGAAATTTAATGTATGTTCCTAAATGCAGTTTGTATAAAATATAACTTTAATAAAACTATAGAAAAACAACGATATTATTAGTTAATTGTAAATTTCACACAAAAAACAACTAAATTGACCGCATTTTAAATTTTCTAACGACATGCTTGTATCAAAAATTGCATATATTGGTAAATCGATGATTCCGCTTCAAATTGTATTGAAAGTGTATGTTTGGTTACGTGCAACCAGTAATGGTAAACATTCCACCATCTACGTATGTTTATAGAGATTTTTCTTTTTAATCGTGCATATTGTCAAATATCAAATCTTTATCCTTGTCAATTTTCTAAGCGAAAAAATAAAAGCTGAATTTTTACAATTATAGTTTATTTCTTTTTATAAACAAAACAAATGATTTTAAATTATTAAGGGCTTAAAATGTTTAATGGCGATTTTTTTCTCGTCAGTTCTATATGAGTATCTATATATATTTTTTTCTGGCTGAGTTTGTTTAACCAATTCAGAAACTTGTTATTGTATTTATATACTAAAATACAGGAACAATGCTCACATGAATTCATAAAGGCTATATAAAATTACATATGAGATTATCAAGTTAATTTGTATTTAAATATATAAAATCTGTATAAAAAAATATTTTTTTGAGTTTCATTGTGTGGAGTCTGTTGATTTAATAACTCACGTACATATACAACTTTAAATAAATCATTTGAAAAAAAATTACTATTACAGTTTGAGAGGGTCAAAATCAAAGAAAACTTTGTACCATGAAAGCCATTTTCATAAAAACGTATAAAACTGAAAACAAACATTATTGATTAGTTTAATTTATACGTGCTTTACCTTACAGTAGAATATTATGATCCACAATAAATTCGTCAAATTTGATGAGAAAACATTTTGTCAAGTGACTTTTTGTATTCGACGAAACGTTTGGAGTGAAGAAGCTGAATTTGTTTCTAAAGCCAAATTTAAAAAAAAGGGATTTTCTATAGAATAAAACAGATTTGCTACTGAAATATCAGCTCGCAGGCTGAATAATTTTTATCTCTATGATTCTGCATCGATGGGTTGAATTTTTTTTATTAATAATAACATTGCTACCTTTGCTTCTGATCCCCTTATTTATTATTCATAAACTAAATTTGTATAAGTTTTTTTGCTAACTTAATGTTTTTTACTCACTATTTGAACATTATACATAAAAAAAAACACTTTTAAATAATTCGCTGTAAATGACATCAATTCTTTTATATTATGGTGTAGTTGAAAATTTCGTGTAAAAATGTCCATCACCATTACAATACACCATTAAAAATTTAATATCGACAGCACAATGATACACTTACTAAGGAATAAAATTATATGGACTCTCATGATACAAAGCAGAATTTATCGCTTAGATTCGATGAAGCTTTGGGCATAATTTATTAAGTGACTCAATTTAATTATTGACGTGAATGTTTCGTAAGCTTTTAATGCTTTCTAAAAGCTCTGGGACAATAAACAAACATGCTCTGCGGATGCTTAACTCAAAAACCACCAAACCTCTGTCACGTACTTTGCCTTTCAAATTTTCAAATAAATCAAACCCTTCGAAGGCAAAATCGGATGCTTTTATGTACTTGTTTGCTAAATGGCAACATGAATGACATCAAATAAAATGATCAGTACAAGTATGTCAACTCAATGAACGACTTTGTTTTTTTCATTTTTAAAATAATTAAACTTTTTAACTAATAAATTCACTGAAGTTAAAGTAATCTTTTATTAAACCAAATTATTTATTTATAAATATGATAAAATAAAATCTGTACAAAGAATAACTCTAATAATAAGTTTAACCTACATTAAAAAATGAATACATATTGTATTACCATAGTGGAAGAAAACAGTGCTTTATTTAATTTCGCAATGATTGCACCAATTGTATTCATCGGCTTCATCAATAATTAAAATGATAACAAAAAATTAATTGCCTTTTCAGACGGCTAAATGTTTTTGACAATTTATCATCCTTGTTTTTAGACAGGTGTAATTTGCATTTATCATAATTTTTGTTAATATTAAATTCACTTCAAGCAAAATTGTTTTTAAAAAATATTTTGGTTCACCTTTAATAAGTATTGGAGAGTTATTGTACAATTAACTTAGCGTTATCAAATTTCTATATCCTCTCTGTCTAAGGTCTCGATTTGTAATGGACGCTGACGAGGCATGTAGATACTACATGCAACATGATAACAAGACCCCACTATTTCATTTTTATAATAAGCATTTATCAATTTAACTGATTTACAGTATCCCAAATGAAGCACTCAATTATCTGTCCAATGTGTAATTAGGATTGGATAGAAAGTGATTTTAAAGAAATAAAAATATTACATACAAACATTATTTAATCGATAATTGTCTTAGAATTTTATTTTTTAATATAGGTAATATGGAAAAAATTTTAAACCAAATAAAACGTAATCCGAGTTCGTTGACCGCATAAAAATTTCAACAAAAATGTTTTGATTTCATAAAAGTTGTAATAATAGGTATTTCCATAACAGCAAGTTTTTAATATTTTTTTAGTAACTTTTAATAAGCGAATCCAAATTTAAAAGCTCTCTTAAGTTAAAATGTCTGAAGAAGTTCGAAAGATACAAAAACGTAACTTTGAAGTGTAAGTTTAAAAGTTTCATTGTATGTTTTCTCCGTCGAAAGCTTCTCTTTGGTTATTATTTTAATGGGATATTCTTAGCAGCTTACCATTAAATAATTATACATATTACCCAGAAGATCTCTGAGGAACATGCCGCGCGTATAGGTATTTCGAACTTTAAAAACATTTAAAGGCAAACTCCGCGAGAATAGAAGGTAACTTCGCTTATATATACCCCAAAACTTTGACAAGTTGTGTTTGTTGATTTGAATAAATTAATTTAAAATTCGTATGCCATATGGATTCAATATAAGCCAAAACGTATGCAAATTAATAAGGTATGCCTACCTGCTTTTGTGCTATAGGAACAGCTTAATTTTCTACATTCAACTAATATCTACATAACATACAAAATTTCAAACTAATAACTACTGCATAATTTAAGTCAAAAATTATTTTCAATTATTCTATTGCTTGGGTTTATTATGGATAATTAGACGACATTACTTTTTCAAACTGGTTAAATTAAAAATAAAATATAATTGTATTTTTTCAAGACTTAAAACAAAATATGAAAGATATTAACAAAAGTTGTATGACACACTTATTATGCAGCTTCTTTTTACATAATCATTTTTTTATATCGACCCATAATAGACAATTTATAAATTTTACAGGAGAACGTACTAAGTCCGATAAAAGAACTCATTAAATGCGGTTAGCAAATAGTAATAAATAGTCAATTCATGTCCTGAAATACTCACTACTTTCAGTTTTCTAGTTCAACATTTCTCAACAGGGGTCCACATGGAACAAGCGATAACAATGCACTGGCCCAAAAAAATATTTGGTGGATGAGAATAACGTTCTAATTTGTTTTTCACTGTTGCCCTAAGCGATATTGAACAATTATTGGCTTAAAAATCAAATTTACCTAATTGTGTCGCTTAAGATCTTTTGCCGAATATGAGTCGATATGTTATATTAAAATTATTTTCCGTAAAATATACAATATACAAAATAAATATCTTAATACATATAATAATATTATTTTGATTAAAAATCTTTTAATTACCCTATATCTTCGAATGAAAAACGAATATTTTGCAGTACAAAAAGGAAAATCAATTATGTTGAAAAGAATCTGGATAACTTTAATTAAGTTTCAAAATCAATAGACTAACATAAAGTCGATGTTGAAACATTTGTGGTCAATAACCCGTGATTGTTTAATTCAGACAAAACGTTGGACACTAGATCGTAATTAAAATTTCATCACTGTCTAACCCTTAAGGCTAGTTAAACAGAAAATGGTTTAACCAACTATATTGTTAAGCTTCTCAAACTTTCAGAGAAACTTTGACTTAAAAATTTCATTAAAATAACAGCCGTTATTTTTATTATTTTGATTTGTGTTTTAGTTCAAAACATACATGCCTTTTCGTAGCAAATTGATACAAAATAAAACAATGTGGTACTTACAATGAAATTATATATTTTATTATATGCAAAAACACACAAGAAGTTGTGTTATAGCTTATATTTTTAAAGAATCATTTGTTTTTGGAAGTCAACTTTGGGGTGAAACATTTGCTTAAAACCTAAGAAGCACCTACAACTGTCCGATGCAGCTGATTTTTAATAAGCAAATAATTAAATTCAACTTACTTTAGTTAAAAAACATAAACAACACACAAGAGCTGATTTCAATCATGCCACTATTAAACATTTTTTTACGATCAACTTAGTGTTTTTAAAAAAGATTTCTTATTGATTTGTATAATGAAATTGATTTGAATACACAGTAAGGAGACCAAAAAGTTTTTTTGTTGAAAAAACACGTATATCATTCTCCACGCTTCGTCGAAAATGAGTTAGATACGTCTTCGTGTAGAACTAGTAATTCCGCATACAATACTAAGTTAGTTATTGTTAGAAATAAGACTTATGGTACACGTACACCTAATCCATCATCGGAAGAACTATGCTCGGCCGTCTTCGGTCGAATCGGTCCGATCGAAACAAACGTATTTGAAAAAATGAGAGCGCGTACACTACTACATACGGCATCGTACGATGACGGCCGTCTCTGACCAATCAACCAACGAATCCGAACATGTTGAGATTTGTCGGCCGTCTGCCGGCTACTTTTGGTGTATGAAAAAGTTTTATTGTACATATAGTGTAGTTTTTTGTTAAACTCTTGTTGATTTTTATTTGAAAATGGTCCAGTTTACTTAATATATATTTTTATTTAAATTTCACGTCTTTTTTACAACTAGTTAAATGTAGATTTAATATCTTTTGCGATTTTCATTACAAAAAAATATTTGAAAGCTTCACGAAGCTTTTGTAGAACTTCTGTTTTCTCCTCTAGAATAAAAGTTACTTCTTTAATCAGAATTTCTTCTACGATCTGTGGAATAATTAAATATCGTTTGTCTTTCTCTGTCAATAACAATGTTATGTAGGAAATATATACACTTTACTTTAATTTCGGCGTTTTCTGTAGTAGTTTCGATGCATTTGGTTAAAACCGGTAACGCCCGACAACGGCAGCGAACCGAGTCTTTACGTCTGAATAGGTCCGACACGGAGTCGGCCGATGATTCGATTTTGGTGTGCGTAATGCTACGGTACATTTTTTAAAAAATAAAATTGAATTTGCAACAAAAGTGTCAGTTTATGTAGTTCTGCACAAAACATAAGGCAGCCTAATACAAATTTTTAAATACCTTTTTTGAGTCATTTTATATCTATAAAACAAGTTTCAGTTCAGCCTCATCTATATATATAAAACAAAGTCGGGTTATTTACACCACGTATATCTCGAGAATTACTCCAAGGATTTCAATGATATTTGATTTATAAAATTCTTATTTACCTAGAATAGCAGAATAAGCATTAAAACATCGGAAAAATATCACGGAAAAGAAATTATAAAGAAAATTAATATCTTCATACAGAATAAGATTTTTGAATGACGAACAGCAACAAATGCTAAAATGTCGTAAGCTGGTTTCAGAAAAATCCACCAGATCGCACTGTTTTCTATATTTGTTTGTTTTTGCTTCTTTTGCATACGATTGGCTTATAAATAATTTTAAATTTAGAATATGGATTAGAATAAAAGAAATCGATGATATGAAATGAAAACGAAAGAAAATCGGATAATATTGAAATAAGGTTATGTTTATAATTAGGTATGATAAATTTTTGACAACAATATTTTGCACAAACGTTGCTTTGCTCTGAGATGACACTTTATTACACTTGGAACGCTATATCGAAGAAATTTTAACGTCAAAAGCAAAGCGATGCGGTTTCTGATCACCCGAATGCTCTTGGTCGCATTTACACAGTTCATCCGAAAAATGACGAATGTTTCTACTTGCATGTCAAGAGCTCAATTTGCTTGAAAATTATACTTATTGGGACATGCCAATCACTGAAGAAATTGTTTCTGAATCTCCATGTCAGATACGCACATTATTTTCTATCATTATTTTGACATGCTTCACATCGAACCCATGTGAGCTGTGGAACAAGTTCAAGGATGACATGTCGGAAGTCATTTTACATCGAATTCGTGTCAGTTCAAGGAATCCCGATCTCGAGGTGAATGAAGAGATAAATAACCAGGCTTTGATTTAGATCGAAGACATGTGTTACCTCATGTGAGGCATTTTGTTAATCAAGTTAGGAATGCCAACTTTAAACTAAATCGAAACTAAATCTTCAATATCCATTTAAAAAAAAAACTTTTAGGAATTTATGTCTCATGTTCATCACCGTCGCTAAAATATATACTGAAATGTGAAAAGACGAATGAAAGTACATAAAATCAGAAGGTATGTAAAAAAAAATCAGTATACTTTTCATGTATATTATATTGTTATAGAATACTATCAAATCATTATTTTATTTTTGATCCCCATATACAGTCAATCCTGTTTTTATGTGGTTTTTTTATGCGATTTCGAAGTAATGCGGTTTTTTAGATGTACCATATTTTACGATATAACTTGGCGAAGAAAGGTTTGATACCTTTAGCGAAAATTATATCGACGAATTACTTACAGATAAAGCTATAAGTGACGAAGATGTTCATAATTTAAATTTAATTATTGACAAAAAACCAGAAAACAATGACAAACTGAAAGAAATTCCAGTTTCTTCACTGCAAAAATAATTGAAGAAGGTATCCAACTTTTCAGTAAATTAGAAGATCATTTCTTTCTAAATGATTCAAATTCTGATCGCGCATTCAAGTTTCAACGATAACTTTAAAATATATATATATGGGTGTAACAAACTGCATAACCAATTAATTATCGAAAAAGAAAATCTGAACAAACTCTGATCACTAATTTCATTGTTAGAAAACAGCCATAGTTTTATGAAATCGATGCGCATACTATTTCTTCCGAAAAAGAGTGATTTAGAACCACATGCTTTAAAACACACATAGAATTTTCATACAGTGATTATTTTTTAATATTTTTACGCCGTGGTTTTCCCTTATTTTCATATACTTTGCGATTTAGTGTATATTTTAACTCGCTGTTTCAAAGTTATGCGGATTTTACAATTTAAGTAACGCACCCCAATTTTTGTATGGAAGTCAAGTTTTTTTATGCGATTTTTTTTGTTGCGATATTTCGTGGAACGCATCTACCGCATAAAAACAGGATTGAATGTATAACTGTTGGTATGTGTGGAACATTAAACAAAAAAATAATATTTTTTTTTCTAATGAAAGATAATCTCATAAATATAATATTGAAGATTTAGAAAATGTTGCGTTCTTTGTTATAATGAGAATTTATATCATTTGGTAATATAAAAAATATGAAAATTTAGAATGAACTTTCGTAAAATTATAAAAAAGTATTATTTGAATAATTTTGAAAAGATCCCTGTCATTATGTTGGTGACATGCATAGAGAACAAATTTATCCTACCTAAATTTAATAGTCTTTGTTTGACAGTTACTGTCAAACAAAAGTAGTCGTTTGTCAACATTGTGAAGATGTAATTTTATTATTTAAAATACAGTGAAATAAAGAGGTATTAGCTATGCCAAGTATTTCTAAACCAATCAGTAAGAGTGCTCGGAATGGTTTTCTAAGAGTCTTTCAGTTCTGTGAACATGAAAAATCTGAAAAAAAAACAATAATTCCCTTCGGGTCGACATTTCGAATCATTTCGAACTGTCAATGGCGTCGTATTCCAAACATTTCGTGCCGCATGTCAATAGCTCAATTTGCTTGAAAACTAAACTCATTGGGACATGACAATCGCTGAAGCAATTGTTTCTGCGTCTCCAAGTCAGATACGCACATTATTTGCTATCATTTTTTTGACACGCTTCCCATCGAATCCACGTGAATTGTGGAAAAAGTACAAGGATGACATGTCCGAAGACACTTTACACCGAATTTGCGTCAGTTCAGGGAATCCCGATCTCGAGGTGAATGAGGAGATACATAACCAGGCGTTGCTTTTGATCGAAGATATGTGTTACCTCATGCGCTGCATGATGCGTCGCCAGATCGAGGAATGAACGACGCTTTCAATCGAGAATCGGAACGTAAACGTGAATATGATCGAGATGCATTGAACCAATCACTTCGAACGAATGTACCACTGTTGAACCCCCAACAGAAAGTGTACGATACTTTAATGAAGGCAATTGATGAGGGAAATGGTGGCTTATTTTTCCTCCGCATTGGAAGCACTCAACCGAACTATGAAAGATCAGCGCAATGACTCAAATGTTTTGGAGGCGCAATGATTCTACTATCTGGCGATTTTCGCCAAACACTACCAGTTATTCCAAGATCGACCGCTGCCGATGAAATAAACGCTTGACTTAAAACATCGACTCTGTGGCGCTATGTTAAGAAACTTCAGCTAACGACAAACATGTGAGTCGCATTTCTAAACGACCATCTGCCGCAGATTTCTCCAAGCATTTGCTGACTATCTGTAACGGCCGTGTTCCTGTCGACGAATCGAAAGGATTGATTTCGTTTTTGCCGAATTTTTGAAAGTTCGTCTCATCATTGCTAATCACAAACATCATAATTGGTTGAGTGAACGAGCAATTCTTGCAGCAAATAACAAAGATGTGGATCATTTCAACTTCACAATTCAAAATCAAATCGTTGGTCCACTGCATTCCTTTAAATCTATCGACTGTGCCACGTGAATAACGTCATTGCAATGTAATTAAAATACTTTTCATTTTTAATTTTGCACATTTATTGAACTTAATTCATTTTGAGTATTCATTCAAACTGAATTTAACTCATCCAATAAATGAACACAACATTTATTGATTCTGAGGCGGTACGAAGTTCGTCGGGTCAGCTAGTATATTATAAAAGTGTGCTGTGTGTTTGTTACTATGGAATGTATTTTTTTCCAGTTACTTTATTAGAATTTATCAATACACTAAGATTAAATTAAAACAAATACTCACGTATATAAGTAAAATAAAAAGACACCAAATTGTATTTATGGTTAAATGTTAACTATTTGAGCGCTAGAAAAAATGTGTTAAATAATTTAGCAGCGTAAGCAACTGCCTTATACAAAATCACATCAAAGGTAGCAGATATTAATAAAGCAATATTTTAAGCTCTGATAATGATAACCACCCAGAGACAAGCGAAGTGATATACTGGCCTTGGTTGTTGGCGAGTTGTGGTGGTGGATCCACTAGTGTGGGATGAGAAAATGAGGGGTAGGCGAGCCATCATTCAGACGATCTCACCGACCGCAAAACGAGAAGCCTTAAATTACTTTTAGATTTATTATGTCTCAGCTTATTCACAAAAGAAAATAGGGTCTTTATTTTCTATTCGTTGCCACCGGAAACCGAAAAAATGGCAGTGGAAAATTGTTTTTAGGTTCATTTCAATATTATTTTTAAATTATATTATAAAACCTTTAATGTGAGACACTCTATTTGCAACAATTGAAAAGTTTACGGCTAGAAAATAACAAGGATTGTCGATATAATTACATAAAAAAATATTTTTTATTTGATTGTGTTGAGGCATGTTATAAGATCCAGAAGTTTTCATTTAAAAAAATTCAAGACATAATATATTTATTTTGTGTAATCTCTGATTGTTTATCATTATTTTAAAGTTTCAAAGCTGAATTAAAGTTTCAGCTTATTGAATTTCAAATTTTTGACATGAATGTTTGTAATATTTTTTTCTCTTTAAGTGTTGGATCTTATGTGCTATTTTCTTAAATATCAGACTTCATAGTTGTTGATGATAGTAATACTTAATGTCTATACATGTTTTAAATATTTTTTTTAATATATAATATGTTTAGATCATAAACATATAAACCCATACTACCTACATATCAATATATATTTTTTTTAAATAAACAATTGATTCTAAGCCAGAAAATTCATGACATTTTCGAATTATTTAAGCTACTAACACAACTTTTTAAGCTATCAACAACAAAAGATATTATAATTCACAAAATTGCTTATTTAAGAATGACAAAAATCTAAATTTGACATTTAACATGCAACAATACTTTAACCACCTGATTGTGAAAGTAATGCTTTAACGGCCACACAACAGAGGCCGAAAATTTGTATTTTTCTAATTTATTTTGTCTGTGTTGTCTCAATTATATATAAATATAACATATTTTCATTTATAACATAAAAATATATAAAAACCTTTCACAGTATTCCATGTAAAATATTCACCAACTAATTTGGTTTACCACTCAGAATTTTTTAAACACAGCTTTCAAAAAAAACTTGAATTAAGATAGAAACAAAACTTCACTTGATGGATTCGTTAATTACTTTCTAAGGTTTTATTTCACTAACTGACAATTGAATTCTCCTTAAACTTTTAAAAGTTTGAACGTGTAAATTAAAGAGTTTGTTTTAATATATTTTGTCTTTAGATTCAAAAGCACTGGGAGTGTATTAAACAGAACGAAGCACAATATGAATCTTAATGCAAAATCAATTTTGCATACAACTTTCATACAAAAAATTGACCAGCATTGTCTGAGTTTGGGCATCATTCCAAATTAAAGTGATCAATAATTCATTTGGTTGTTGCTGCTATTTTAAACACAAATTCTTTCATAAAAATCATTTTTTTGTAAAACAAATAAAGGTTTTTTCAGGATGGTCTATTTTTAAATTGTTTTTTTTATTTCAACCAAGACAGCTCTCAACGTAATTTATAAAGAAACAAACACTGAAATATTTTTTATATTTCACTGTAAAGATAATTATGCTTTTTTTATAATATGAATATTTATGTGATTTTATTTTGGCTCTCTAGAGGTGAAGTGAACCAACTAGTAAAATGTTAAACTTTTAAATACAATCACGTCTTTATCTAATGTTTTGGTGAATCGCATATTTTTATTTACGGTGGTAACACCATTGCAATCTGTATTTACTGAAGTTACTTACGATATTTTAAGACTTGAATAATATTACAACGCATCTTACTTATTTTTTTTCTAAAATACCGTTTCGCTCACTTTTCATTCAATACTTTTTACTACTTGCTTATTGCACTTTGTTATCAGTTTTGGTAAATTTTATATAAATAGCACTGTATCGTTTTATATTATCGGATGTTGTTACTCACGGTGAGCGAAACCGGTCCTGCACAATAATATTAAATTTAATCTATATATATAAAACAAAGTGGGGTTAGTTACACCACGTATATCTCGAGAATTAGAGCACGGATTTCAATGATCTTTGCTTTATTAAATTCGTATTTACCTAGAATAGCAGAATAAGCATTAAAACATCGGAAAAATATCACGGAAAATAAATTATGAAGAAAATTAATATCTTCATACAGAACAAAATTTTCAAATGAGGAATAGGTCAAATAATGACATGTTGTTTTATGCTCGGTTCAGGTAGATGACACTAGATGGCACTGTATTTATACGATAGACTTTTAAATAATTTTGAATTTAGAGTATAATCGATGATATGAAATGAAAACGAAAGAAAATCGAATACTATTGAAATGAGGTTATGTTTATAATTAGGTATGATACATTTTTTGACAACAATATTACGATGTTTGCACGAACGTTTGTATCGAATTGACAATTCAAATTTGATGTTCGATTGTTTCGATTTCATATCTGTCAAATCTCTGGTCTAAATATTGACATTACATTTAAATGTGTTTCGTGCATTAGGTGTGATTGTTTGTTTGTTATTTATTCAATGTTCTTAGATTAGTTTTATTTGGAATTAGAAACTGTACTCTTTTCACTTCAATTAATACTATACTATTTATATATAGAACGTCAAAAAAATATTTCGTGATATTTGACAGCAAAAGTACATTGTGAATTATATTACATAACGTTAGTAAGCCATTACTTTATGGTTATTTTTAAATGCATACTGCTACGTACGTAATTCCTGTGTCCACTGTCAATACTTGATGGAAAAGCATTCTATATTTAATTAAACGGTTTTTCTCTTATATAATGCCGAATGCGAAATTATTAACAAAGAAAGTTTCAATTGACTATTTTTATGAAGTTCAACGAAAATTGTACAATTTCTTTTTTATGTTTTGTCAACAATTATATCGACTATGGAAAGCAAGAAGGGCGTAACCCACACATGCGCAAAAAAGTGTTTTGATGATTTTGGGCCATATGCAAATTATGAATTATACAAAAACTTGAAATGCACGGACACGTCTAAACTGGTGTTTAATTGACAAAATAATCTATATACATAAAACAAAGCGGGGTTATTTACACCACGTATATCTCGAGAATTGCTGCACGGATTTCAATGATCTTTGATTTGTTAAATTCCTCTCCGGCTAGAATAGCAGAATAAGCATTAAAACATCGGAAAAATATCACGGAAAAGAAATTATAAAGAAAATTAATATTCTCATAGAGTTTTCAAATAATGAACATTTTGTTTTATGCTGGGTTCAGATAGATGACACTAGATGGCACTGACACGATCGACTTTTAAATAATTTTAAATTTAGAGTATGGATTAGAATAAAAAAATCGATGATATGAAATGAAAACGAAAGAAAATCGGATAATATTGAAATGAGGTTATGTTTTCTGACTTGGAAATTCTTTCTGAATCTCCAAATCAGATACGCACATAATTTTCTATCATTATTTTGACATGCTTTCCATCGAATCCATGTGAACTGTGGAACAAGGTACAAGGATGACATGTCAGAAGACATTTTACATCAAATTCGTGTCAGTTCAGGGAATCCCGATCTCGAGATGAATGAAGAGATACATAACCAGGCTTTGCTTTAGATCGAAGACATGTGTTACCTCATGTGCGGCAGTTTGTTAGTCAAGTTAGGAATGCCAACGCCAGATCGTGGAATGAACGACGCTTTCAATCGAAAATTGGAACGTGAACGTGAATATTTTCGAGATGCATTGAACCAATCAGTTCAAACGAATTTACCACTGTTGAACCCACAATAGAGGGAAGTGTACGATACGTTAATGAATGCAATTTATGATGGAAATGGTGGCTTATTTTGCCTTGACGCGCCCGGTGGAACTGGGGAGATATTCCTCATGTCATTGATTATGGCTACTGTTCGTGCGAGATCCGAAATTGTTGTAGCAGTTTCTTCTTCTGGAATAGCGGCTACGTTGATAAAAGCATGCCGAACGGCTCAATCAGCGTTGAAATTTCCGTTAAACCTCCAAACGACTGAAAAACCGACATGCAATATTGCGAAACACTCAGCAATGGCCGAAGTTTTGGAAGCGAGTAAAATCATCAACTGGGATGAATGCACAATGGCACACAAACGCGCATTGGAAGCACTCAACCGAACTATGAAAGATCTGCGCAGTGACTCAAGATGTTTTGCAGGCGCAATGATTCTACTATCTGGCGATTTCTGCCAAACACTACCAGTCATTCCAAGATTGACCGTTGCCGATGAAATAAACGCTTGCCTCTGCTGACGACAAACATGCGAGTTACATTTCTAAACGATCCATCTGCCGAAGATTTCTCCAAGCAATTGCTGACTATCGTCGGTAACGGCCGTGTTCCTGTTGACGAATCGAACGGATTGATTTCGATTCCGCCGAATTTTTGCAATTTCGTCTCAACGAAGGACGGCTTCATCAACAAAATGTTCCCAAACATCTAATCACAAAAATCACAATTGGTTGATTGAACGAGCAATTCTTGCGGCTAAAAACAAAGATGTGGATCATTTAAACTTCACAATTCAAAATCAAATCGTTGATCTACTGCATTCCTTTAAATCTATCGACTGTGCCACGTGAATTACATCATTTCAATGTAATTTAAATACTTTTCATTTTGAATTTTGCCCATTTATTGAACTTAATTCATTTTGAGTATTCATTCAAACTGAATTTAATTCATGCAATAAATTAACACAACATTTATTGATCCTGAGGCGGTACGAAGTTCGTCGGGCCAGCTAGTATATATATATAATATAAAAGTGATAAGAACTGTTTTATTTTCAATGTAATTTAACGTTTTTGGTTTGCACGTACAAGTGTTTACTACATTTTTATTAAGATATATTTTTTTCTATATATTATACAAATCAACTCTTTCTATTTTTGCTTCACGTAAGGTGAAAATAAAGTAGGAACGTGTCGTATTTCATTCTCATTAATTTCAATAAGGGGCAAATGACCAAATCAAGTTTCTTACTTTACTTCTGGAAATAAAGGCTTAGCTGAGAAAGCCTGTACTTATTTCCTTGATGGGGGAATATATTGAATGATTGTAGGCAATTTATAAGGTATGGCCTATTTACAATGCTAGCCTTTTCTAAGACTTACCAATACTCAAAGAAAAAATATACACTCTAACTATAAAAGTTCGCTCAAACTTTCAATAATAGCTTCTCCTACGTCTACTATAATAAAATATCTCTAGTGTTTTTACTGTTATTAAATAAATAGCAATCCTTTATTAAACTCTTTCTTATCCACGTAATATTATGTCAATATATAAAGGAGTACACGTGTTTGTACATATATAAATATATATTTAAACATTTTTTGAGCATTTTAACAGGTTGAATTAAACAAGAATGTAAGAGGCATTCAAAGCATAGAAAGATTAGATGATGTAAAGCGTGCCATCATTTCCAAACCAAAGGGAGTAAATTAAATTAAATTAAAATAGCACAAGCATCAACGTCTTTCATATATCGATTGAAAAACGAATGCACTTATGTCTCAAATAAAGATTCAAAACTTTGATGTGTTCCTAAGTGAATACTTTTCATTTAGCGGGAGCGATTACACATGTAGCATAATGAATGTGTGACAATTACTCAAATCATCCAATAATATACCAAATTTTAAAAAAATATTATCATTTTATTATTTATCTTTTGTTGTATTATACTTTTTTCCCGCAGAGGTAACCCATACATACCAAATTTAAAAAAGAGCTGACAAATATATCAGTAATTATTAAAACAATTCAAATCATAATAAAGTGTCACATATATATAGTCTAGTGGTAAAAACTATACTATGGTAATTGAATCGGCCTAGGCTGGTAAACTCAATGCTTAGTTAAGATTTTATAAAAATACATTTGAAATCTTGCACTTGAGTTCGAGATTTGATCTCGAGTGGTTTATCTATCACATATGATTTAAAAATTAAATAAGAACCACATTAATAACTTTGTCAGTCGGAGGCATGGTCAAGTGGTCAACGTCGTTGAATTAAAGCACGGAGACTACGTGTTCGTATCCCAGTACGGACATTTTTTATAGATTGATTATTTAAACGGCTTATAGATTTCTGATCGAAAGAATATATATATGTGATATCTTGAATTTCCCCCATTTACCTATCATACTCCTTAAGACGGAGCTAATCAAAATAAATAAGCTTTCTATTAGTCCTATCGTATTTCTATCACTACTCTCTTTGAAAAAAGAGAGATTAAGCAACTAAGTTTTAAGCAGTTCTTGTAGAAACTCTTCTGTTGAGATAAACTCCTTTAGGAGTCCATATGATCTACATTGGGAGTGAACATGATTAAAAAACTAATGATAACTGTCACTTTAATATTATCGAATAGTTTATTCCTTCACTTGTAAGGTGTTCACTGTCAATACTTGGTGGAATGGCATTATAATAAAAATAACAAAAGATTTTTAGTACTTTTTCCACTTAAAATTTATTTGATCAGGACCGGTTTCGCTCCTCACGAGCATTATCAACTGATAAGGAAAATAAATTAAACAGTGCTATTTATACAAGTTAAATTGAAATAAAAAGGTGTAAGCAATTACAAACAATTAAAAGGATTTACAAATTACATTATAATTAAATACCATAAACACCTATAACAGACAATTAAAAAATCATAAATAAATATAAGTGGCACATGATGATTTTTATTTCAATTTAACTTGTATAAATAGCACTGTTAAATTTATTTTCCTTATCAGTTGATAATGCTCGTGAGGAGCAAAATCAGTCACGATCAAATAAATTTTTAGTTGGAAAAGTACTAAAAATCTTTTTTTATTTTTGTTATTTTTTATTAGTTTAGTCCTTTATTAAAATTACACAAAAACTTTCATATGAGCTCAAATTTAAGCACGGTAATAAATACTTCACACGTCTCGTGCTAATTTAGAGACCTGCAGACAGCCATTTCAAAATGTAACTAGGACTGCATGCACTTGCGGTCTCAGTTTACTTTACAAGTTTGTACAACTGAGCTCCCAAAGTCTACGATTGTTTAAAAGATATGACAGGCTTGTGCGACAACTTTATGTCTTTGGCCAAGACAATAATGGAGCGAGTTTCCGCTTGCGTATGTAATAAAAGACATTAACGGTTTAAACAAACACGACCGGCCTCCTTCTTAAACGACGCTATACGCAATCAGTCGTATTGTCTCTGCAGCATAGAATCACAAAAAGCTCCGCCACCGGAAATGAAGCGAACATTTTTAAGACTTTGAGTTATCTGTATTCGTATATTGCATAACAAAGTAACCAAACAGAGCAAAACTTTTTAAAAACTTTCACGGCGTAATTTTTAAGCTAATAATTCTGAATTAACAATACAGTATTGAACTATTTTATTTCGATGTTGTTGCACGAGAAATCATCTATCGAAGTATTTATAAAAAAAATATCGTTTCAATTTTTCACTTTTAGGGTGTTCACTGTTAATATTTGGTGGAAAGCCATTATATTAAGGAAAAGGCAATATTTCTTTGTACTTATTTTTCCTTTTTATTAATCAAGATCAAGACCGGTTTCGATCATGGCGAGCATTGTCAACTGTTTAGCAGTTTAACAAGAATTTAGCAGTGCTATTTATACAAAAACAAATTGAAATAAAAAGGTGTTATTAACAAATGAAATTGAAAAGAATTTACAAATTACAGTAGAAATAATAAATAAGTGACTCTGAACTAACACAAATTAAAATATTTAACAAGTGTTTCAATTTTGGTTTTTATTATTAGAAATTTATTATAGTTTAAATAATAATTTATAAACATATAACTTTCAATGCGTTTATTTCATTATAACAGTTTGAATATGTTTTAGAGATTAAAATTGTATCAATAACTTCAATGATTTAAAAAAATCCTAATTGATTCCGTTTATGAGAAAATTAAAATAAAAATTTTTAGAGCCTGTAAATGTTTTTTTTTTGAATTTATTACAACAATATGTAACGTCACTCAACTGATGAAAATATTTTTGAAATAACCACGTTAGCTAAAAAAAACCTTGTTGAAAAATTTCTTTAGCACCAGACAACACCAAAGCTTATTATTAACATTTTTAATTCAAATGACCAAGCCCAGAACACTGTGAAAAGGTTTTTCTAGAAAATTTGCATAGACAACAACGGAAAAGCGTTGCATAAAAGAACTTACACGCTCTGGCAATGCAAACGTTCTCTCTCGCAGGTTTTGCTGCGGAAAAACAAAAAACATGCACTGTTAAACGAAAATTTGAATACGTTTCTACAAAACGATTTTGGTTTATTTACTTTATATATGTATTTTGATTTTAAAAAGATTCTTTTCCAAATAAGCACGATTGCTTGGATATATAAAGCAAACTCTTTCACCTTTAATATAATATCAAACATACTCAACTGATTGTTTTCTACATGTTAAAAGTTGGAATAGTAAAAATATTAGATGTACAACTTTACTTCTGCCGTCTTCCTATAGATGGCTTTAGCGGTAAGTAGTGGTCGAAATAAATAGATCATAGACGTCATGCAATAAACTTTGGCATCTGTCAACATAATCACACAGAAACATTAGTCGATTTGTGTCTGCATCATAAAGTTATTCTCGATTGAAAATGCCAGCTTACGAGCCAAATTCTCGTCATTTGCGGGAGGTCTTATTTTCGGCTTAAATATGAAGAAATCTGCGGCTGAGACTCATCAAATGCTTATTGAGTACTTATGGCGAGGCCACTATTAGTGAAAAGATGTATCGTGAATGGTTTCAAAGCTTCAAAAACGGCGATTAACACGTTGATTATCGGCATTTTTTTTATCCATGTCCGCTCCCAATGTAGAGCATATGGCTTCCTAATGGAGGTATCTCAACAGATTTTTTTTCTACGAGCTTGTTACTCAGTTGCTCAACCTGTTTTTTCAAAATAAGTAAGAGTAAGAGTAGTAGGAAAAGAAGGATGAGGCTAGAACAGGATTAGTGGTTGACTAATCTCTATCGCTACACCCATTTGTTAAAGGATCAGAAGGATGGGAGGAGAGGAAATAATGTAGATTTACATCACAAACACCCAGTCTTCGATCACAATTTTGAATTGAATAAATCTCAAATTCACTGTGCTCTGACCGGGAATTGAACCCTACAGAGGGCTACAGCAGGCGAAAAAAGAAGATTGTCGAAGATTCAGAATTGGAGGCATTACTTAATGAAGACTCGTCTCACAGTCAAAAATAATTGACACGACCATTGGTAGTAGCTCAACAAGCAATTTCAAAGCGAGGCATGGGAATGATTCAGAAGCAAGGAAATTGGGTGCCGTACGAGTTGAAACCTAAAGATGTTGAGCGGCATTTTCTTGCTTGTGAACAATTGTTTGAAAGCAAAAGCGGAAGGAGTTTCTACATCTCATTGTGACTGGAGACAAAAAATGGGTTCATTACAATAACCCCAAGCGCAGAAAATCATGGGGATATCCCAGCCATACTTCCACGTCAACGACCAAACCGAATATTTACTGCTCCTGAGTCCCGAAACAATCACAAACGATTGTTGTCGAACGCAATTAATACGTTTGAGCCGAGCATTGAAAAAAAAACGGCCGCAATACGACGAGAGACACAATCAAGTGATTTTGCAGCATGACAATGCTCGGATCCGCGTTGCGAAAGTGGTCAAGACATACTTGGAATAAACTTTGTTAAAATCGGAAGTCTTTTACCCCGCCCGCCGTATTATCCGGACGCTGTTCCTTCAGATTATCAATTTTTTCGATCAATGGCACACAGCCTAGTTGACCAGCACTTCCGGTCTTATGAAGAAGTAAGAAATTGGGTCAATTCGTGAATCGCTTCAAGAGATGATAATGGACGTGGGATTCGTACGCTGCATGAAAAAAGAAAGAAAGTAGTGGCTAGCGATGAAAAATGCTTTCAATCATAAATGTATAATGATTTTTTTATAGTAAAGCCTCAAATTTTGAAAAAAAAAACAACAGAAGCAAAATTGTACACCCAATATATTTTTTATTTGTTTACCTTTATTTAGTAACTGACCTATGTAAAAAGAAAAGCCTGATATGTCTTCAGTCTTTAAGCTATATAAATCTAAGGCCAGTGTATCTCTTGACTACATATATTCTAGTTCGGTACTTATCGTACTAAAAAGCTTGGAAGCTGAAGGTTTTGAGTAAAGAAAACAAAAACCACTTACAAATAATAATAACATTAAAATATAATCGCACACACAGCTGTACTAGATTAAAACCAAATGCCACTTATTCAACGCTTGCATTCTGCCGGTACTGATTTACGGTTGCAAATCATGGCACCTGACAAAGACTCAGAAAAACCGTATACTGAGCTTCGAGAACAAATGCTTGCGTCGGATAATGGGGGTTAGGTGGTTTGATTTTGTGAGAAATTCAGAGATAAGGGAGCGTGCAAGACAGCGTCCTGTCACGTCAGTGGTTATGGAGAGACGTTGGAACTGGCTGGGTCACGTGCTGCGGATGCCTCCGTAAAGCCTCAATCCTGCCTGCCTTTTCTTTCGACCGGTGGGATTTCGGCGTCCCAGACGTCCGTCGGGTACTATCCATAGGATGTACTCGGCGGAACTGAGGGATGCTGGCATGTCATGGGAGGAAACAAAGCAATTGGCAGGAGACAGGGAAACATGGAGGTGCCGCGTGGCGGCCATATGCTCCACATAGGGAGCAAACATGGCCAAAAAAGAAGAAGAAAATATAACGTTTAAAATTATTAACTTTGCTTGACTAGTCCACGTATGTCTTACAAAAGTGTCTAAAAGAGGAACGGGTAGTCTTTGAGCCAGAAAGTTGATGTAAAATTTATTCCTACAGTATTTCCTTAAGCATCTATATGTTTATTGAGGAAGTATTTGGCTAGCAGTACTTTTAAATAAATACTTACGAAGAATAAAATCACATGCGTATAAAACTTGATATAATCTTAACAATCTCTTCGGAGACCATTTTTTAATACTAAATTAAATTGAAAACTTTTTTCTCCGGTTAATATTTACTTACGTGTGAATTTGATCAGAACTGTGAAAGTTTTTAAAAAAATGCTGATCTTTTCTATTGCATTCAGATTCCATCTCCATCTAAGAATTGAAATTTAACAATGTGCGACTGATTTTTTATTCTATTTTCATATAAAATGAGGATTTTACTGGTCGTCGAGAGAGTACGTTCTATTTGAATAATCAGTAATACGAGTCAGTCATTTTACACTCTATTGATGCTCAATGGTCTTATGAGATTTAAATCACAGAGTGATTGGATTTGAATCATTTTACAAAATACTTGAGTGAAATATTGATTATTTATAGAAAAGTTTCATGTGAAGATATTTTATTTGCATATAAAAGGCAAAATACTTCATAAAATGCATAATAAATGCCATTTTTTCATACTATGTTAAGGTTCATATAGTGGCAATAAGAGGTGGTTTTTCTAAAAACTTGGTTATATTCAGTTACACAACCACGTCGAGTATAGAAAATTATAGCTTCGTAGCATGCATTTTACAACATATAATTTCAGATTTTTACTGAAGTATCAGGTGGAAATTCAACAATAAATTTGAACCGTTAAAATTGTATTCAATCCTACAAGTTTTGTCCCTAAGGACTCGGTTTTCGTCTTTCAAAATCTTCAAGCGTTCAAGTGCTCGGATGAACTTGAACTGGACGCTCATTAAATAAATGTCTTCTTCTTCTTTGGCCATGTTCGCTCCCTATGTGAAGTATATGGCCGCCACGCAGCACCTCCATGTTTTTCTGTCTCCCGCCGATTGCTTTGCTTCCTCCCATGACATGCCAGCATCCCTCAGTTCCGCCGAGTACATCCTATGGATATTATCCGACGGACGTTCGGGACGCCAGATTCCCACCGGTCGAAAGTAGAGGCAGGCAGTATTGAGGCTTTCCGGAGGCATCCGCAGCACGTGACCCAGCCAGTTCCAACGTCACTGATGAGACCGGACGCTCTTTTATTTCTGAATTCCTCACAAAATCAAACCACCTCACAACCATTATCTGACGCAAGCATCTGTTCTCGAAGCTCAGTATACGGTTTTTGAGTCTTCTTCGGGTGCCATGATTCGCAACCGTAAAACAGTACCGACAGAATGCAAGCGTTGAGTAAGTGGCATTTGGTTTCGAGTACAGCTGTGTGTCCTAGACAGTCCGCATTGAGTTGAATGTGGCTCCAGCCATTCCTAAACGAATGGCGAGCTCCTTTTTTGTACTACCGTCTTCGGGGATATGTACGCCGAGGTATTTGAAGCTGTTCAACCCTCTCGATGATCTTTCCTGCGCTGGTAAGGATCCTATCAGAGTCATGCCAGGTTTGGTTACACATCCCATTGGTCTTACTAGTATTCATTTTTAGACCAATGCGACCTGAGTTAGTTCCTAGCCCATCAATAGTCTCCTGGATGCTTTTAATGGATTAATGGAAATAAATGTATCGTGTACAAATAATAATACAATTTATTACCACTAGATTAAAAGGTTTCGATGGTGGTCTGGATTAATTTTACAAATAGTTAGATTTTAATGACGATCAGCCAATTGGTGTAAATATCATATAAACAAATACATGTTCTGTAGGTCTTTAAAATTACATACCATTTTCGTTAAAATATCATTTTATGGGAATGCCTATTTATTTTAAAAATGGATATCTTAAAAAGTTGGATATTTTAAAAACATTGTCTAATTTTAATTATTGGATTGTGTTTATTACTTTAAAATTCATAATTACTTGTGGAAATTTGAAAATTAAATTTGAATGATTCAACTTCATGAATTTATTGACAAGTAAATATATCTTTTCATCGCAAAACTTGAGCACGTGGACACTGCAACTTAAGAAATCAAACGCTCAACAGAAGTTTTGAAGAACGTTGAAGATTTGGCTACAAATAATTAATTTAGATAGCTTAACGATGAATAAAAGTACATTTCTTAAAAAGTATAGCATTTGGCTTTTCTAAATTAAATAATCTTATAATGGGTTGGAAAAATATGAATATTAAAAGCTTTGAGAATAAAATTTTATTTCTTTGAAATGCTTTTAATCCCTTAAAATGTACTTGTTCTGTGGCAAAAGTACTTAGTCGGAAGAAAAATCTAAAAGCAGATAAGTTTTATCATTTCGCCGAGTTAACAAAATTATGGCGCTCACGTAGTCAAATAAAATAGAACTTAATGATGTCATTTATTTGTTCCCTGTCATTAAATCCTTTTTATATTTCCATGTTGCCTTACCACTAAAGCCCTTTTCTCGAGAAAACCTCTTGCGTTTTTTATCGCTGCCACATTTGAAAAAGGATGTTAAAGTTCAAAACGAGCCAGTGCAGGCTTAAAGATGAAATACATAATTATTTTTAATTGAAAATTTATATTTACTTTTTCAGCATAGTGTTACAACAAAACATTATTTATGCAATGTATTGTTTTATCGTCAACATGATACATTTATATTATAAATGAGTAGTATAATGTATTTGTCGGGTCTTATGGCGCAGGGGTTAGTGTTTTTGGCTTCCGTGCCGGATCTCACGGGCTCGAGTCCTAGTACAAACAGCATTTTTTCGATCTGTTTTTGATCTATATTCGAAGGCATGGGTGTTTGTGATGTTTAAAAATTCCCTTCTCACTCTTCCGATCCTTCAATAACAGGGCGCAGCGAGAGCGATTATTTAATTAGTCCTATTTTAGCCTTATCTTTTTAACGCTAGCACTATCTTTGAAAAAAGAGAGGTTGAGTGACAAAGTAACAAACAGTTCTCGTTGAAAAAGTTCTGTTCATATATCTCAGATATAGATAAAAAATAAATATAATGTATATTCATGTTAAATCATATTGTCATTAATCATAAAGTTGTCTTAAATAAACAATAAAATGTGCTTAAATCACAATTACCAAGTTTAATAATTTTTGTCTTTTAATTAGAAAGAAGTTTTGAAACTAACTAACTATACAGCTGATGAAAAGTTTTGTAAAACATAACAATAATAATAATAAAGAATAACGTCTGACAATTTTTTTATTTAGAGAATTTGGGTTAATTGTCTATTTTTACAGTCATAAAAATTAAAAAAAAATCAATTTTCAATCATTCAAAAAGAAATTTTATTATATTTGTAAAAATTAAATGTGCCGCGAGAAAATTCTAAAATGTAAGCCTTTAAAATAAAGCGAATCATTAAAACGCCCATTATATTAAATTTGTTACTAAATTCCTTCCTCTTGCAAAGAAAGCATTTATATCTTTATTAATGTTTAATGAGACGAAACATTTAAATGTAAACATAAATAATAATGTTATCTAAAGAGTCTTTTTATTGTTATATAATATTTGCAAGCGATGTACACAGAAGTATTAACAGGATTTTTACGAAAAAAGAAAAGTTTCGGTTATAACTAAAGGCATTTTTTTTTCTTAGTTTTTTCTTTAAAATAACTTTATTTCTAAAATGAGTACGTTGAATGTAACATAAAAAATGTTTTGTTAGTGTCGAAATAATAACGCTTGCAAAACAGAAATCATTATTTGCGTATAATTGTTTGCGATGAATAATTTCGAAAGATTCGACGGTTACTTGGTTGACATTAATTTCAATTTATTATTCATCTAATTATTTTATTAATTGTAAGACGCGTTTTGCCTCTTTAAGCAACCCCGTCAAACAAACTCTATCGTTAAGATAATATTTTTTTAAAGCGCCTTTGTGCCGTAGTTACAAAAGTATCTAATCCCGATTTCTAAACTCAGAATTGCAAGTTTGCCGTTTTTAAAATTCTTTTAATACAATACAGTTCTCACAAAGAACTATAAGTTGATTATTCTTTGAGCTTACAAATAATAGATTTTTAGGTATTAAGGATGCATAACTTAAAAATGTCACGAAAAAGTAGTCACTGAGCAATATTTTTTTTATTAATATTTAAATGTGTTGTTTTTATATCTCTAGTGTTTTTTGCATTCAATTTATGCTTTAAGTTTCTACAATTAATTAATGACAAGCAGTATCAATACATGATAGAGTTATTCAAACATTTCTTACCAAATTTTTCGTTAAATAAATCGATTGACTTTCAGTCTTAGCTAGCTATCTATATCAGTGATTAATGAAAGCTTTTCTGATATTGTATAGGTGCATTTTACAAAGTATTTTTTCCGTATTCATCTGACTGCAAATTGCTTAAAACCTTTGAAGCCATGCAAAGATTTTCTATAGTCGTATCCAAAATAGGGAAAGCTTTTAGAGAATAGCTGTAATACAAAATATGTTTTCGTTTAAGTAGATCTGTGAATCAAACGTGAATAAATTAAAAAGTGGGTTTTGATGTTGCTTTCACTAATAATATATATATATATATATATATATTTATAACCGAGTTGAGAAAAACATATAAAACTTTGAGTAACTTATAAAAAACAAACATTGTTTTTTAAGCCGTTGTGGCTTTTGACTATTTTAAGCAACTCTCTTTGCGTGTCTTTGCCTAAAGTGATTGTTTTACAGCTTGGAACTCTAAGCAAACAATAATATTTTTCAGCTTCATCCAGCCAACGAAATCAGCTTTATTCTTCTTCTGCACTCCATTGAATTGGTGAATATCACTAATTAAGCTGGTCACTGTTGTCCATACGGTTTAAATGACCTAGCAAAAAAACTTCCCAATATTAATTGGAACTACTCTGCAATATTTTGAAAGCTGTTTTTTTAATCCATGTCCACTCCTAATGTGGAACATATGACCTCTTTATGGAGGTATCTCAACAGATATTTTTTTCTACGAGAACTTTTTGTTGCTCAGTCGCTCAAACTCTCTTTTTTCAAAGAGAGTAAGGGAAAGAAGGATAAGGCTAGGACAGAACTAGTGATTAACTAATCGCTCTCGGTACGCCCAGTTTTTAAATAATTGTAAGGGTGGTAGAGCAGGACAATTTAGACATCACAAACACCCATGTATTTGAATAGAAATCAATAAATTGACCGAAAAAATGTTTTTTATACTGGTACTCACGCCCGTGAGTCCTGCATGGAAGCCAACAACGCTAACCGCTGCACCATAGGACCCGACCTTCAAGCTATAGAATATACTATTACTTTTAAATATTTTTGTAATGTAAATATTTTATCTTGTAATTACTTTGACATTTAATAAATATCGTATTCGCAAATTTCAAAACTGTAAAAGCTCAAAACACACAGTAAAAAATTCAACGTTCAAGTGCTTTGTTGTGTGACTTGTATTTTTGTTTAAAAAAATATGCAAAAGTTATGGAGCACTTTTCTTATAACAATGAGTGACGTGTCATCTGCTTGGCAGATGTGACGACCCATCAGAAGCTCTGTTTTAAAGTGACATATAACCACGCTTATTATTCTAGCTCTATAAAGCTTTTGTATTGTTTCAATAATATTTTATATAGACTAAATATCATGATAGATTTGCGAGAAATATCTAGATATATTTTTTAGAATGATGATTTTTTCCGGAGTTGTAATTTTGTAACATAAATCATGTTTTTATATAAAAAAAAATCTGTATCTGTGTATTTTCTTCTTTGAAATAAAACAAATCATTGGATATAAATATATTTTTTTTATTTAAAAAAAAAAAAAAAATTTGACATCACAGCTTACGCCAATGCGTCAAATATTTTCAAGCTGAAAGATCATACGAGATATACTCGACGAGAATTTTTGAAAGTCACATGAGATTAACTCAAGGAGAATTGACTTCACAAACACCCATGTCTTAGATCTCAAATTAAAATTGAAAAAGATCCAATTTGACATTGACCTTACCGAGAATCGAACCTGGACCCACCTGATCGGTAGAGCAAGCTCTTACCAACTAGACCAAAGCGGGCGACATTGTATTTTGTTTATCTTTAAAGTGTTTAATTCTACAAAAAATAAATTCCAATGCTATGAAGCCTTAAAAGAATACGAAAACCTATCAATGCTTCAGAATAATGGTACAGATTTGAAAAAGTGCTTTTTTTGTATTCATAAAAGAAAATCTTATGTGTTTTGGAATGAATTTATGACATGTTTTTTAAGCAGCCATCATGCACAGTATTTAGTCGTTAGAGCACATAACAGCGTATGTTTTGAGGAAAACATGTTTTAAGTATACTGTGATTTTTTTCTTTTCATGAAGCGCACGAATATAACAAAATAAATTACAAGATTGAGTAAGTCGTTATATGTGTGTTCGTTAATAAGGTTGTATTGAATAAATGTAAAATGTTTTGGTTTAAAAACAAGATAGATCATTACTAATCTGCACATAAATTAAATCATAAGGTAATTTTAAAATTAAAACATTTAAATGTATTTTAAGGATTTTAAACTTTATCTAGCTGCTTTATGGTCTTGTCAATTTTTTTTTTAAATTCATTATCTTCATTCAAATAAAGTATTCATTAAGATTACTAGTTTATACTCTTGAAGACAATTCAAAGTGCAAAACGCTTTTAGATTTAGAAATAATTTGTCACTTTTAGGGTGTTCACTGTCAATACTTGGTGGAAAGGCATTATATTAATAAAAACACAATAATCCTTTGTACTTCATTCCACTTTATAAAGTGGAATGAAGTACAAAGGATTATTGTGTTTTTATTAAAATAATTTGTATAGTACCAGAAGTAAATTGGAACTTAAATCTAAATTTTCTAAGTAAACTTAAAACAGAGAAATATTTAAAATGTAAATTAGTTTGACAAAACAGTAAATGTTGACATATGTCAACATTCCATTATTCTTATAATATGTTTTTAATACGTTATGACTTCTTTGCATGGAATAATACAATCACTAAGAAGTGTAAAATTGATGTAACACATAAATAGCTTAAGTGGCTTATGAATTTTCTTTATTTGTGATGGTAGAAGGTGGGACACTAAAAATTTGAAATCACTCATATGCGTAACATAAAAGATAAAATACTTTGATGACAAAGGGGTTGTAACTCATTCAATACTACCACGCGTAGTTTATTAAACACGATAAGGTAGTTCTTATCCTCAATAACGGAGCTCAGTCGATTAAATATCAAAATAAAGTCGGGGGTGGAATACATAAATTTTATCAGCAGTAAATATCGTTTACAGTGAAGTGTATTTATATGTCACTATTGAAAAAAAAATGTTATAAGATCCAAAGTTTCAATAATAAAGAAAATCTTTTATTTGATTAAATAGGTATTTTTAATGAAAATATAGTCACAGCCAAACGGTTAATTCTTTCGGACGTTTGTCTTATTATGTGGCTTGTCGGTTTTTAAAAATGGGCTTTGAATACGGGTTTTTCAAGTTGGTAACCCGGTTTCAATTGTACAAATGAATCCTCTACACGTTCTTATTTTATTAAAAAAATATCATTTTCCAATTAAACTATCTTGCTGACAAATAAAAAATAAATAAAATATGTAGTTTATTCTTCAGTGTACAACCATGCGCTTAAAATATTATATTAACGTTTATTTCAAAAATAGTTTATTGATTTGGCATTTACTTGGTAGAACTCCATTTTAATAGGGTAAAATATCAAGGTATTTCAGTTCTACAGTTTTTAAAAAAACTTAAAGGTTGATAGCTATTTCGGCTTACGCCATCGTCAGAACTATGTTCTATAGTTCTGACGATGGCGTAAGCCGAAATAGCTATCAACCTTTAACTTTTTTTAAAAACTGTAGAACTGAAATACCTTGATATTTTACCCTATTCAAAAATAGTTTTGTCGCGAATTTTAGCTTAGACTTTATCATTTACCTTTCAAGCACGGGGCAGGTATAACCAGTCATCCTATAAATAGAAACACTGAATGAAATGGACATTTTTTTCAAAATTTGAAACATTTTTGAAACTTTGCGAAACTTTGAAAACCAGTTTAAGCCGAGTTTTACGAAATATTGGGATTCGAAAACGATTTTTTTACGAGTTCTAGTGCCAATGTGTACGGTTACGTCTTGACAAAGCATATCACGTGTTTAATTTCAATCAGCTCATGGATGTATTCAAAATCATATCATATCTATGTTTCTTTCTACCCACAAAAGTTTCTTACTGTGGTCTAGTTGGTAAAAGCTTTATTCTACCAGATTCGACGGATCTGGGTCCAATTTCTGGTTTAGTTAATGTCAATTTGATGTTTTCAATATCAATTTGAAATCTAAGACATGGGTGTTTTCGATGAAAATGCTCTTTGAGTTGATCTCGAGTGACTTATAAAAAAGTCTCATGGAGTTTATCTCGTCTGATCTTTCATTTTTGAAAATATTTGACGCATTGGCATTACCTGTTGGTATCACATATTTTTAATTTTAGACTTGGCGTAGCAAGAAAGATCAATTAAAACAGGTATTTTTCGAATCTTATCATTTTATCCTTTTTTCTGAAAAAAATAGGCTCTATATTGGTATTGAATTTGATCAAAAAGAAATGTTTCATTATTTTTGTTGAAGCTTGTATAGTCTAAGTTGACCACGAAATCCTTAAAACAGAAAGACTTAAAGATAATCACTTCATAAACCAGAGCTGTGGAGAAATTATACGTCTATTCATGATATTAATTGGTGAAATCTACTATAATCTATTCTAGTAAATAGAGTAATCGAATGATAAACATATATGTTAGTTAAACAGAAATATTTGAGACAACCAAGTTGGAGTCATTTTTTTTAATTGAAGTCGGAATCGGGGTCATCTTTTCCGACTCTCGATTCGACTCCAAATATCTGATGTTTACCCGGCAGCAGGATTTATTATTGGCACACCTGATTTCACAACGAACAGCTAATGTTTTAACTGGATGGCTGCCACAGACGAGATATCAGGTCAAATTGTTCGTGCTCAACTCGTCGCTAGTTACCTCGGTAATAACTAATTAAATTAAAAATTGCAAATTAAAGCCGACTTTTTCTACGGTCCAATCCATCTTATCCTTTTAATTAAAGGTTAAAATACGCAATAAATTTTGAATATATATAAACGTTCATTTAATCATATTGTATCTTCGACATGTATTTTAACTGTATTTAACGTTCGCAGTAGAAAAAATCTTGTGATACCTTCTAAGGTATTATTGTTATAAAGGCTTGAACAGTGTAAGAATTTACTACCGTGTATGACAAAAGGCAGTACGAAGATGTGAACCGATGCATTATTAATACTGTAAGTACTATCTCACGCTATCAATGCTTGCATGGCGTCCTACAGAAATCACGCACCGTGACGCTACACTAGACTACTGCTCATTCACCGTAGCAGCGTAGCTTTCATCGTAGCAGAACTACACGTAGATGGCTTTTACAGGGATCCGACTGTGATACACTAAACACGAATACAAAGATTCAAGTAACCTTAACAAATTTCAAACAATGTCAATTTAAAAATCTAATAGATAAGATTTCATATCTCTATTCAATAAAACCTTTTGCTCAATGAATGTGAAACATTATATAGAAGTCTGGAAATTCTTGATTCCTTTTAAAACTAAACGCGAATTAGTTTAAACTCTACCGCCACGGTGGATACTTAATAGTATTTAAACTGAATAGCGAGGCGAGTACCATTTTCTTTTTCTTCAGATACAATAGAGCAAGGCTTCTCAGCGGGGAGCCTGGTGGTCACAGATTGCTCCAAGAGGGGCACAGAGAATTTTTTTTAGGCGAGCCACAGTAATTTTTTGGGGGACCACGGGCAAACTTTGCAATGTCTAAGAGGAGCTAAAAAAAAGGTGTCAAAGCATTCATTTTGGAAAATCTGCAAATTCCTTGGATTATGGATCCAAAATTCTTGGAAGAGCTAAAAAAATCAACATCTTGCGGTGTTCATTTTGGAAAATTCGTAAATTCCTGGGTTTTTGAAATTATGTTACCTAAAAAAGTCTCGCGTTTTTTCGTTTTGGGTCCTAAAATTTCTTATACTTCAATATTACCAATACTTATAGTACAGGTATGGCTGCCACAGACACTCAATAGGAAGCACGGTCCCAAAAAGGTTGAAAAACACTGCAATATAGTATGATGTAAGATCGATTCCGTGCAACTATGTATCGGACGAAAAACAAGAGGAGTAAATTGTTTTATTTTCTTAAAACCCATTTAGTAAATTGATAAATTATTATATCTTGAAAAATTGATTTAATGTCAATGTTATGTTTATAAAAAAATATTATGTTTTAATTGTGTATACAAGCGTCAAAAACATCTTGTTTTTCTTAATTCGAAAAAAACAACATTATTTATAACAATAATTTATAAATCTATGAAAAAATCTTATATTTTATGTATGAATGGAAATAAAATTCTCTCCATTGCAGATTTTATGAAAGGGTGTAAGAAGTGTTTTTTTAAGAAGGTTTTTGCTGCGATTGAGTATCAAAAAAACAACTGAAAATAAATCCGTATTGTTTACTCTTCGTTCTATTTCTATTTTTGGTGTGAAAATAGCGTTGAGAAATCTCATTCATTCGAGTATAAAATGCTTTATAACAGCCAGGGTTCAATGACTTGGCATTGTTCAACGAAAAGATTTTTAGGACGGTCCAGTATATCGTTTTGTTAGGGAAAAAGATCCGAGAACACACGATTCTTTTTTTTGGATTTGCATGAATGTTACTAGGTCATTTCTTTTCGTTATTTTATTTAACCAGGATTTTTTAGTTTCAATAAAAACAAAATAGCCATCTTTTGATTAATTTGACTGTGAAGTTGTTTTCTTAAGTGATAAATGCTTTACAACCCTCTATTAAAAAAAAATCTTTTTCACCATTCCAACATCTTGTCTCTGAATTTTTTTACGCAATCAATTCACTTCTATCTCAATCCACTGCCAGGATTTATCAAAAATTAAGTAAAACTGCAATAAAAGTGTATGTTATCTTGTATTCAGATAAAGGCATTAAAAAGTGGTTAAAAATAATATCCCAGTAAGAGCAGCATTTTTCCAATAGTTTTACCAATATTTGTTCAAAGACATGTTTCTGATGTCTAAAAATCTCCTTCCTCGCCTCTACATTAAAACTATATAATAATAACCACTAGCGCTGTCCTAGCCCTTTCCTTGTATTGTATTCTCTTTGGAAAAAGAGAGGTTGAGCGACTGAGTATCAAGCTGTTCTCGTAGAAACATTTCTGTTGAGACAAACTCCATTAGGAGTCCATATGCTCTGTATTGGGAGCGGACATGGTAAAAAAAATAATAATAACAATAATGGGGTGTAGCGAGTGTGATTAGCCTACCACTAGTTATGTCTTAGCCCTAACGTTTCTTTACTAAAAGAGTTACAACAAGTTCTCGTAGAAAAACCTGCATTGGGAGGTAATATACTTCACATTGATTTCAGACGTATATTAAATATATATATAATATATATTAAGTTATAAAGTGAAAAAATATCAATTCATTCAAGTTCTACAGTTATTTTAGTTTTCTATATACATAGATGATAATATACAATTACGGCATTAAATTTAAGTAAATTGTATTATTGTTTTTTTATTTTACTATTGAATATTTCTACACAACGTTAATGCCAATTCAATTAATAACATGTTAGTTTGTTTGCAACTATCATGGGTTGTACCATTAATATTTTTTAAATATACATATATGTATAAGTATTTGTTAAAACTCGAATATTTTTCATTCTTATTATAAATTGTATAAATTGTATAAAGATTAAATGATTTTCATTACCTACTACCGTGAATTGACAACCCATAGAAGTTAGTCAATGTTTTTCCATTTAATTTAGAAGGACCGTGTATTCAAGGAGAAAAGGTTACAAAATAGAATGGTCGAAAGTATTTGGCACGACTAACTTTATGGGGAAGACCCCTAAAATTTTTACGGTTCGCATTTTCTCCCGTAGGGTTTATGCTGATATATTCCTGTGGATTATTTCCAAGCACAACATGCTGGGATCGTTGCTATATATCCTTTGGGATAGCCTGGATGCTATAGGGGTGAAAACCTTTTTTTTAGATATCCACTTGAGGTAATTTTGAAGGTCAGCCACTCGTTTCGGCTTATCTTACGTAATAACGTCTTACCCTAGACATGCTTAGTCCTCTTATAAACTAACGTAGACGTAAATCTCAAAGATAAGTCGGTGCTTTACATTCATTTTAAACCCCCTAAATATCTAACTTATTTATACTTTGAAATATATCACATAATTTAAAATTTGCACCATTTTTAATACACTATCGAGTAATTGATTAATTTGATTTTCATTTTCTAGAAAAACGTTATAATAAAGTCAAAAAACAGCAACGTATTTTAAGTTTCAAACATGTTGAGAATTCTAAATATAAAATACTCATACTAACAATGACTTATAATTTTTAAACGCAAAGCTTTGTCAATAAAAACGTAAAACAATTGCAGTTCTCATATAATAAATAATGTTAAACTATGTTTCTAAAAGATTTTATAAAAACTCAAACAATGTTTAACATAAGTGTTAAGCATTTTAATTGTGTAATTTTAATGTATTTTGTAAATTCTTTTCATGGTTTGTATTTGCTGACACCTTTTTATTTCAAGTTAACTTGTATAAATAGCACTGTTTAATTTGTTTTTCTTATCAGTTGATATGCTCGCGAGGAGAGAAACCGGTCCTAATCAAATAAATTTTAAGTGGAAAAAGTACTAAAAAATCTTTTGTTATTTTTATTTTAATGTTTAACTTGTTAGATCGTATATAAAACAAAATAGCTATCTCTATGTTCATACATATATTTACTGTTGTAACTGAAACTTTTGATACATCTTGTATTAAGCACATCAAATTTATTAAACGTCATTAAAACATGCCCTGAAGAGTCAATGTAACTATTTGAACTTAACTTTGATACAAAATGAAATCAAACGGTGCTCTGTTGGGGGCATGAGACGACCTCTTGATACATGCATGCGTTCATTGAATGTCAATAGCGTGTTATTCTCCGTGCGTTACTCGCTAATGCACTTAGCGTGAGGCTGATTTATTTGTTCCCAATCCTATTGCACAAAGATTTGGAATTAAGGCATCTTCCAGAACGATTTAATTTTATTCTTTGGCGGACAAATAATAAACTTGTAGCTGAGTGCTTAATGTAGTTGGTTTCGGTTTTAAATTTTAAGACTGGTTAAAATAAATGATTTTTAATCAATCATTGATTCTTTTAAATATATTGATATATGTGACTCTCAATTCTTTCACATGTAATATAAGCAATAAGCTCACTGCAAACCGTTTCATAAGCCATATTCTTATATCGTTATTGTTTTGCAAAAATAGCTATCGGAATAACGTGAGGTTTTAATGAAACAGTTTTTGATTAAATAATTTTCATAAGAAATCTATATACATACTTTACATTTGGAGGGAATATTAACAGTCACACTACTTGTTCACTATTAACTATTTAAAAAATACAAAAGTAAAGATAAAAAATATTGTTTTAGCTGGATTGCTGCCACAAGCAAGATATCTGGTAACTTTTTTCTTGCTCAACACGCCAGAGACGACTTACTTTGTGAGTAACTAATAAAATTAATAATTGCAAATTATAACCGGCGTGATAGATATAAATGTACTTTTTTCTATGGCAACCAAAAGGCTACAACAGAAGTTGCGTAAACATATGCTTTTGAGTTGAAATTTGATATAAAAATTTAAACTTTAATGAGTTCCAGAATGCAGTATTGAACAAAAACACGTTACCAATCGATTTTGTTAACAACAATAATTTATTTTAAGTCTAGTTTGTAAGTCGTAAACTATTCAAAGTAAAGTTTCACTAAATAGCACTAACAGATTATTCCAAGAATCCATCAATGAAGTGTTAAGGACCGAGCCCTTCGCAAATTACGCTCGCTTTCGGGATTATGATGAATTGCTTTTATAGGGAGGGTTTGCAAAGTAAGGGTTCGAAAAGGAACCTTAGGTTAATTTGCGCTCGAGTCTCAACATGGTCGTTTATTTGATTACAAGTACATTTCTAGTGTATGCATGTAATATAGGGTTCAGGAGTTCCATGACATCGCAAATGTACTACCAATTAAGAATTCGCAACTCAACTAACATGAGACAGATAATTTGGTCAAGTGAGTTCATTTTATCGATGCTTTACTTTTGAATTTTTTAAAAAATTGAATTCGGTAACAAACATTTATTACAATATTCGTTTTCTATGTGTCGCATTTTTTCGTGAACATACTTGACATGTGATTAATTTTAATAATATTAGTTAAATGTTATAAATTTGAATTTTGAGTAATATTCAAATAATGACAAGTCGACGAAGACGTATATTTGAAATGGAGAACAAGAGAAACTACAATGTGGATTTTTTTTTCATGTTTTAAGAAACAACCCTCAACTTTCCATAATCAGTTTTTAGTTCATCCAGTATAATTACGTTTTTGACACGTGTGAGGTTTTTTTCGCGTTGGCGACGATTTAAGCTTTGTATTAGAACATTTAGTAGAACACAAGTTATTCTACCACAACTGATAAGTATTTAGATGCACTTTTTTGCAGACAGTAAAGATATAATGATGGGGTAATAACATGTTTAGCAATTAGTCAATGTATCTGACAATACCTCATTTTTATGATTAGATGAGTGATAGAGAATAAAGATATTGCAAAAAATCGTGCATTTAAATACAAATATATTAAAAAATAAGCTTATTGAATTGTCCATATTTAAATTCGCACCCAACGATACCGCAACAAAGGGAGACTGTTGACAAATTTTCTTAGGCCCCAACAATATAATATTATGTTGATCCCATCGTGCGACAGATAAAATCTTTATAGAGTATTTCAAACGATGAAATTTCATTTAAACTAACAGTTATCTATACATCCAACTTATCACTTCAAAGAAGTTAAAAAATTCACAAAAATACATTGTTTTTTAACGAGTTTCATTAACTAAATGAGAGTTTTTTTTCAAATAACTTTCTTGAAATGTACAATTTTAACTTACGGAGTTATACCGTGACAAACCATGTCTTGTACGCAAGCTCTTTACCAAGTAGTCCATTCACCGTAGGTCATTAGTATCTAACGCACAAATCGGATTGTGTGACTGTCTGTATGAAAAGTCATAAAGGCAAAGTTATCAATCAGTGTACAAAATTGAGATAATTTGACATAGCTTTGAATGCATTCGTAACTCACAAAGAGAGCGACAACAATCAAAAATTATTATTTATATCAATGAAAAAACTATGAATACAATATAAGTTTGTTATATTACTCGTAGTCCTAAACTACATAATAAAGCTTGAATATTATAATCCTTATATACCACAGCACGTTTACTTTAACAAAGTTCATTTAAAATATTAACATAATCACTCTCGACTACCAACATATATCTCTATAAAACGTGTGCTTAATTTTCTTCTTATTAGTTGTTCATGACGTTGCATAACATAAAATATTATATATGACATAGTCTCAGTGATTTTTATTTAAAAAAAAGATGCAGGAACTCACTTCTTGTCAAGAATTTTTTTTCTAATCCATGTTCGATCTTTATGTGATGCATATTGGTTCTTAATGGAGGTAAGTTAACATTGATTTTTCACGACATTCTTCATACCAATATTTTATAACATTATTTCGATGAATAGTTAAAACATCCTTCCCTCATTTTTTATCTTACAAAATACTATTTATTTATGAAAGATTTTTTTAGTGTGCTTGAAATTATATATGTTTTTTAGACTAAGTAGTGCAGTGATGCCACTTTTCTCTATATTTCACGCGATTTTTATCCACGGAATGTTAAAGAAAGTAATCTAAGAGGATAGTTGTTTTCCGATTCCGGTAAAAACATTACAACTCCACAGCTTTGTTTATAATATTTATTTCATAAAGAATAGTCTGTGATTTTAATTAATTCAATTTTTTTTAAGAAGAACCATTCTTCAAATTGTTGTGTGTTTTAAAATAATTTGTCTTTAAATTATAACAAAGAAGCTTTTTGCTTATTTCCTCATTGTTACAAAATATACTAAATTTGAATTGTCGGGATCAGTGTGATACTTGTACAGTAAAGTTTTTATTATTTTTTTAATGGTAAGGTTTCTTTCTTTAAAAAAGTGTACCTTTTCAAGGAGAATAAAAAGCACTATTATAAAAGAAGCATCTGTTTTTTCTACCCTGTCGTGTGATACGTTGTCACGTCTACGCGTCCAAGGTCAAATGAAAGGTACGTGCTTCGCGCGCAAACCGCTAGTTAGCCCTCCGGTCCATCCCTAGGAAAGAAGTGACGGCTACTTAAAAAGAAAATCTCGTATTAAAATTCTGGACATCGGGCCTTCAAAACGTAATAATGAACACGCGTTGCAGCGCCATCTTTTGTATTTTTATAGCTTCAGGCCATAAAACGTACAGCTATGGAGGTTAACAAAGCGGGCGAATAGACACAAAGATGGATGATTTTTATCATATTTCTTTGAAAATCACTCATATTTTAAACATTTTTATATAAAAAAAACGTTTTACTTTCAAATAAAAACTTCACCAAAAAGATGTGAAGTCCAATACCTGAAAAATAAAAGTAGAGTTATAACGAATGATATTGAGGGGAGCCGGTAAATTGCTCGAATTACCGAATTACAAAGTATTCGAATTGCTTGGTTATTTAAACGATTTTTCACGACTTTTTCTACGAATTTCATTTTTATCTTGTGCGACACTTGTTTAGAGAGTGAAATATAAAAATAATTTTCGTAAGTATTTATTTTAACCGTGTTCGCTACAAATGCGGAACATATGATCTTTTAATGGAGTTTATCTCAACAGAAGTGTTTCTACGAGAACTGCTTATTAATTAGTTACTCAAACTGTTTCTATATATTTCCAGAACACATAGAAGACTAGGGCTAAGACAGAACAAACGGAAACAAATTGATTATCTTGTTATTCGAGCAACTTACCGGGAACCGATATTGAGGCGTCTAAAAACAAAAACCGATCTAAACACTTTACAAGGAAGTAGTTTATTTTTTAGTTTATTTGTCTCTTGTGCTTCCAACCAAGAAAAATATACTTATTTATAATAGTGAAGCCGTCGCCAATTGCTGTACTTAAATATAAAGGAAATATAACTATACTTATCGGTACTATAGTAAGGGTTTGTGTGTGGGCTATCCGTAAAATGATGAATATATATTATTTTTGGATGTTTTTGTTTGTTTTTGCAAGACTTTTATCACTAATCAATATTTCAAATATAATAACTTAATAAAGAATTTGACAAAACAGGTACTATATAAATCTGTTGAATAAATATTATAACAAGATGCACAATTTACAAATTTCAGCTGAAAAGTAATTCAAAATGAAATTATACATAAAAATATGGTACGACTTTATGTGTCACTTATTCCACAGTGTTATTTTATCAGCAGTATCGGTTTTCGGCAACGAGGGAGCGTTTAAGGCTTAAATGTCTTTACATAAATAATTGACAGTCCACATCAATCAAGTGATTTTCAAATGAAATAAAAATCTAATCCCAAATGATTTATTTCAGACAAGAACCGAATAAATAAAACACAGATTTCTTTAAAGAAACAAAACTAACATATTATGTTAAAAAATAATAATGTTACTTAATAAATGAAACATGTTTTTGATTGTTTCAAGCCACATGTAATTTGTATGCAGCCACTTTTCATAACGCAATAACGAACGATCAAAAAAAAAATGAATTAACTTCTCATTTTCTTGGCCCGATACAGTGCAGCACGGGAACCATCTTCGAACCATACACTTTTAATAATATTAGGTATTCTGAAGTGGCGTCCGGTCAATGTGGCATTACAGGGGCGATTATATTTCATAAAATAATATTTAAACATAACATTTATACCATTCACTCATTTGAAATAATCCGTGATTTTTTTTGTCTATAATAAATATTTTAGAAAAAAATATTTTATTTAATTTGAAATTTTATTTTATATTATTGAATTTAAAATGAGGGAATGGTATAAATGATACTTTTTAATATTATTTCATGATATATAGCCACCTCTGCATATACAAGGGGTGCATTGATCAAATGCCACATTGACCGGCCGTTACTGCAGAATACCTATTATTATTAATAGTGTATGGTTCCCGTGCTGCACTGTATCGGGCCAAGAAAATGAGAAGTTAATTATTTTTTTTCTTGATCGTTATTGGTATTATCTACTGGTATTCTGTGTATCCGTATATTGAGGATCCGCCGTGGTGGTAGATTTCAATCTACTTCACGTTGAAGCTAAAGAGTTATCAAGATTATTTCGTTCACTATCATATTACGATGTTTTAATAAAAAATATATTTGATCGTTTTAGGAATTAAATTTCATACTTTTCTAAATAGCTCAATGCTCGACCGAAATAAATAAGCCATAAAACTCACAAAGTGAAAGTCTAGATTCTTCTTCGTTAAATACGGTTCACATACGGAATTATTTTTACTACGCATGTACGTTAACAAACTAAAATAAAGAGCTGGACGTCTGAATACGTCAATACAGTCATTCCACCGTCTGACGAAACTTTCCCGCATAATCTCACCGACCCGACCCCCTGACTGTAAAATTCACATAAAAATTTCGACGATTACCAAGTTGTAAGAACGGTATGTGTATTTTTATAGCTCCAGCTCATAAAACGTTCACCATTTTGCGAGTAATAATAAGGAATTACAAACAAGAGTAAAATAAAAGCAAAAGCATACTAAATTTTGTATTGAGGTATTTCGTATTTTGAGAAATAAAACTTCGCATTAAAATCGCGCTGTCATAATCATTGGATTTATTCATAATAAATTTGTTCATTTCAAAAATAGCCTGACATTTTATTTTACTAATTGCGGCCATCAAAAGTAAATATTTAATCATTTTTAGAGTTGGTGTGTTATTATAAATAAGCACACTAATAAAAATTGTATTACACATTTTTATTGCTGGTAATTTTTCGACTTGAAAAGTATCACGAAAATCCACAATAATAATGAATATTTTATGGATATCGCTGTGCTAATTCTATTCTGTAGCAACTATAAAAAATGTATTTAACTTAATGCTTGTTTTGGTTATTTATATATTATGTTTGAAACGTTTTTGTATGTTATTGCAACATTTTTTTAATAGTATCAGTATAATATCAAAAAAGTATTATATCCAACTAAGTTAATAAGGGAGTAACAATTTAATATTGTATTTTCTTACGAATAAAATCTACATCTTGAACGAAACGAATGCAATATAAGTACTTAATCGTTCAGTGCCTAATTTGTATAAATAAAAAAATCGATTGTTAAAAACTAAAACAAAAAAACACAGTAAGCTTATGACTCTCATTTCATAAAATTTTATTCAATTGATTTATATCGCTATCCCAAATATAAAAATGCAACACTTCAAAAGCATCATGCTTCTATTTGTTCATTTATTGAACTATCACAGCGATATGTTGCATGCGTTACCACCACTTTGCTGAAAAAAGAGCGTAAAGTATTCATTTAGTCAAAATTGTACTAATATTATACTTTCCTATTCTGATCATTTTTTCTTTACCTTTCTGAAGATTAAATGAATATCTGAATTAAGAGCACACATTGTGTGAGGAAAACTTTTATTGTGTCACGCTTTATTTATTTATTAAAAAAACAAAAATAATAGATTTCACAACCAAACAGTTTTACTTAGATTGCTCGGAAATATTCTGTTTTTATTGATCTGTAGTTATGTGAAAATGTTTGTCCTATTACATTATGAGTCAAAGATTATGTAAATGCTTCAATAGTAGTAACTATTTGTACGGGTAGCAAAAAGCTCAGCGAAAGCTCTGTAGATGTAAAGAGAATAAGATTAGCATATCATTATAGTTATGTATAAGGTCAGCAGTATTGAGCTGTTTTTAAGAAGTGGAAAAATTCAAAATGAAACTTTCCTAAAAAATATAATGGCCCAAGAATGGAAAAGTATTCGACGAGGAATTAAACTTTCGCAAAAATTAATAAAACATTTTTACACGAAACTTTTTAATGCAGAAAATTATAAATTCAAATCCTCATTTACAATTCAGATGAACTTTTACATGAAAAAAGTTTTTTTTTTCAAATTGCATATCCATCATTTCAAAACACTTTGATTGAATCGCACATATTAAATTAATAATATATTTTTCTTAAAAATAATTAAAATAGTACTTTATGAAAATTTCTAGCATGTACATATATAACTATTTACTGTTTAATTTGCTAACATCATAAATATAAATCTGTTTTATAATGTCCGTAGAATTTAATTCACTATACAATTAATTTACCATTCACGTGACTGATTAGCAACATTAAGGTTTTATTAATTTATTTGGCATTTACTTGGTAGAAGTCCATTTTAATATGGTAAAAATATCAACGTATTTCAGTTCTACAGTTTTTTTATATGTTATGCGTTGATTGCTATTTCGGCTTTCGCCATCGTCAGAACTATACGAAGTTCTGATATTTTTACCCTATTAAGGTTTTACTTGTTAACCCGTTGCACGAGCATGAGTTGGAATCCTTTCAATCAATAAATGAATTTTAAAAGGCGTTTTTAGCTTTGTTTGTAGTTATAGAAATTCATTATTTGATAATTTTCTATTTCCATAAACCACTTTTATTCTGTTCACTGTGAATACTTGACGGAAAGGCACTATATTAGGAAAAGCACAATATTCATTTGTACTTATTTCCAGTTTTATTTACCAAGATCAGAACCAGTTTCGCTCATTGCACGCATATCAATTGATAAGAAATACTATTGAACAGTGTTTTTATCAGCGCTGTGGAGTCGTGTAAAAAAAGACGACGCTGATCCCGAAGAAATTTTTCTTTTATAGATTGTATTCCATCAGATCATCTTTAGTCAGTGAAGCATGCAATTTCACCTCTATGGACTATTGTGGTTTGAATACACATCATTGAATATATATTTTTTAAATGTTTCGAGCCACTCATTTTTCACGACTTCGACTCCGACTCCACAGCCCTGCTATTTATACAAAAACAACTTAAATTTTTGCACTGTTAAATTCTATTTCTTATCAATTGGAGCGAAACCGTTCCTGATCTTGGTAAATAAAATTGGAAATAAGTTCAAAGAAATTTGGCGTTTTTTTTTAAATATTTCCATAAACGATTGCTTAGGCTCTGTACGAGTTAATCCATTGCACAATCATGAGTAGAAATCTTTTCAGTCAATATATGGAATTGTAACAAGGCATGCGTTCCTATGATTTCTTTGTATTCGTATATTCTTTCATTTTCTAAAAAAATAATCTATGTTTTTTATTTTCGTTTAAGTATTCCTGTGGGGTTACATCAATAAGTATAGATGTTTCGAATTGGAAACGGATAGTATTAAATTAATACTGATGCTACACAAAAGAACCTAATAGACTGCATAAGTAATGTTTTTTCTAAAGCAGATTATTTAAGTTTTACTTTAAAAAAAAGAATGCCGAAAATAAATGACATCTGTCTGCACGTTTATTACAAGTTGGGTAAGTGGAAGCATTAAATAAGATTGAAAACATTTTTACAAAAATAAAAAATATTTATCATTTGAAATAACTTACACATTCGTAAATTGCATAACTTTTGATAAACAGAATAGTTAATGCATTTTTTTTCAAATTCTACGAATACATATTAAATGTGATGAAAAAAAAGTAGATTTTTTTGAAAAAATCTTAAAAACTCTTAACGATGTAAATTGCTTAAAACAAGGCCTCGCCGAAAATTGATTGTAAAATTATTTAATGTTTGTATTGTTTTCTTATTGACAGTGAACACCCTTAAAATAATAATATAAGTCAATATATAAAACTTTATCGATCATTTGACATAGGCAATAACATCTTTAAAAATATGTATTAGTAAAAACTTGAAATTCTAGTTTAAGATTTCGACTGAAGGTGCTTGGTGGAATTTCAACATTAAATTTGAATCGTTCAAATTATGTACAGTCACACAGATTTTGTCACTAATGACCCGGGTTTCGCCTTTCGGCATCTTCAGGCGTTCAAGAACACGGATGAACTTGAACTGACGCTTAGTAAATGAATGTTTCGTGTTTATATAAGAAATAAATGTATCATTGAGTTTAAAGCCATTGCTGGCGGAAAAGATAAGCCCATGGGAATGCCCACAGATTTGAGTAGTGAGTAGTTTTAAGAATTATATTTATTTGTTTGTCGGAAAATGTTTTATGATTATATTTATATAGGGTATAGGAGTGGAGACCCGGCATGTTTAGTATTTCATTTAAAATCGGAATGCTGTTCAATTGCGCTCTGTTTATTTACACAATTTCCTGAAAAAAGAGCTTATGAACGTCCGTATTTTTGTGCAACATTTTTATCCCATGTTCCTGATTTAACACGTGTCAATTAAGTGATTAGCAAAAGTAGACGTGTCTTTTTCAATCTAAAAGCTGCCATGTGTTCTGATACTCTGGTTTTCAATGTCCTTGTTTTATATGGGTTTTCCCGATATAAAAATTGATTATCGATACCGATCGAAATTCTAGTATTATCTTGATGTTTTATCAAATTGTATAGACAATTTGACAATTTCAAGTAAAATAGATGTATAAAAACCACAATGGAAACATTAAAACATATCTCATTTGCTATGTGTGTAAACATTATGTTTCAATGAAAAAACTGAGAAAATATTCTTGATGTAATGAATGATTTTCGAAATCACAGCATATAAATATTTATAACATGTACGTGCGCTAGATGATTCAACTTTTTAAAATTACATGATGAAGTTATTTAAAACACGCGATGAAAAAATCACTTATGCATAAAATGTCAAATAAAAAAATATATTTACTTGCCAGAACATTCTCATTGCTAGGTGAAGTTCTTAAAGCTAGACCACTCATCTCAAATATCATTCATAAGTATTTATAACAAAAAAATATGTAGGCTTACTCACGCCCGTTCAGAATATGTCGATATTCAAAGTACTATTCAAGTTCTCTTTTTTTGCTATTTAAATAAACATTTAAGTTGACATGATTCCATTTATCATCATCATTTATTTTTCATTTGAATTATATGTAATATTTACTTCTTCTTTAGATATAAAATCTAAATACTTCACATACATATTATTTAGACTAAAGACGTGAAACATTAAAATGAAAACATATTCAAACATTAAATATACAATATCATTGTAAATCGGTTGACAAAGTGTATTTTTGTGTTGGTAACTTGTATACGTAGAATTCATGCTTGTAAGATGTTTGTATGAGAAATTAACAACGATTATAACTCAACTTTAAAATAAATATAAAAAAAACACGAAAACCTTAGTTTATATTTGCATTTTATACTGTCAAACATTCAAAATCAAATATTATATTGCATGCAAATAAACCGTTTACTTGTACAATATTTGTACAATTTTCATAATTACCGTCTGATTTCTCAAAGTAATGAGCGTCTAGTGAACGTATGTCACGATATTAGTAATTAACACAAAATTAAAGGTAGGATCATTAACTGTATGTCATTAATTTGTGTTCAACATGCAACTTGCTTTAATGTCATTTTAATATGTGGGGTAAGTTATTTCACGTTCTAGGTGCTTTAAGTAGTTCGTATTATAACACGTTGAGTCTTGGGTCCGTGCTTTTACAAGACAATTTAAGCGTGTGTTCAGTCCCAGTTGATCGTTTTCACATGATACTTTAGTTCTTTGAATTAAGAGTAATATATAAATGGTAGTGGCATTATTATGGAACCTATATACAGTGAAACTACAACGCATATTTTTTACATTCGACGTTGTCTCGCATTGGTTGTAATTTTTAGACTTTCTCACATCATTTTTTAAAGACTTTGTTCAAAACGATTTATTAAGGTTTCTCTGTTTAAAGAAAGTTACAAAGTAATCGTTATCGAGCTCAAATCATTCTCAAACATTCGTTTAAATTATATTTTGGACAAAAATAGTAACTGATTTTATCGACTAAATCTGAGTCTACTCTTTTAAAATGCTTTACACACGTCAAAAGTGTTTTGCGTGCATTTTATTTGCTCATATTAGTATCAACAATTAATAGTTTGGTAGCGTGTGCCCTAGCATCCGTCTCGGAGAAATGTAAAAATTTACAATGGAGTAAACCTGGCCACTACTCCATAATATGTACTTCGAAAGAGGAAGCGGACGCTACACGTGTATTGTGATTTACATTTTGCGCTTCATAAAAAAATACTAAGAATATCTGATTAATCTAATATTTCAAGCGAATCCAAAAAGTTTACGATGATTTCACAACTTACGTATTTTGATACTTGTAACACTTTAATAAGTAAACGAAAAATATGTCTCCAAAAATAAGATGACATTGGGATGGATTGCGCTGATTTAGGCTAGGGGCTTAAGTATTAACGGATAAGTTATATAATGTTAGGGAAAAAAAACGCCTTCTCTTGTTCGCATGTGCTGTTTAAAGCTGCAACAATTTAACGTTTAATGTCAAAGAAAACAAAATAGGTAAGATGTAAAATATTTTTTAATTAAGCAATCAGTAAGATGAAAAAAATAATATAATTTGATATAAATGAAAATATTTAAATTAATATATAAAAATAGGTTTTGTATATATCAAATATAAATTAAATCGATTTTAAGTTAGACCTTTACTTCATAGAGAAATAACAAATAAAGTAATCTAAGCTTGGAAAAAACATACAAAAGTCCAGTAAGACAAATCTAGAGGTACAACGTGGTAAGATTACCAGAATTTTTTCTGGGATATATTTAATATAAAAAATCATGGATCATGGATGAAAAAACGATGTCATATTGCTCAGTGTGTTTTACAGATCATGATGCTATATATAAAGTCAGCTTAGTAAGAAATTATAAAAATACATGTGGCTGTAAAATAATAAAACAAAAACTCCCTAAAACTTTATTCCATTACAGACTTAAATCGAATCGACTTAAAACAAAGAAACTTCACATGCATATATTTTACTTTATCAGATAACAACAAAAGTCAAACATTTAAAAAATCGTTTTCATTGATTCGCCATTTACTATATTTTTTATCGGACAGCGTTGTAATTAGAAATTTGCGTGTGTATCGATAATATTTGACACTACTTTCAAAACATAATTTATCACGCCTTAATAGGAATGAAATTGGTTGCAATTTAATACAAATAATTCCATCTCTAGATTCAATTTTATATTATTCGTATCCGTTTCACTACATAAAGGTGAATTTACACCCACATGTTATTTATGCGTTAACCGTTGTGTTTATTAATGAGTACTGCACCACCTGTTTTCACTTGTGCATCGCATAATGCAGTGCCAATATACAACGCAATTTCGAATAGGTTGTGCGACGCCCAGTGTGCAGCGCAATTAAATTGATTACTGAGATTTTTCAAATTGATGCGACAGCTATTTGCACTGACCATATTTTGATAGAAGTTTTTTCCCGTTAAATAAATATGCAGAAGCGCACATTGAACGCTTAAACACTTTAGTATCAATAAATAAATCACATCGGTAAATAATGGAGGCAAAAATGAATTTATAAATCCGTTGCATTCGGAATAAAAATAGTTTTATGATATTTACTTATTTTTTTGCGCTTTTCTTGTATGTCGCAAAGGTTAATTAAGTGTTAATTATGTGGCCTACTTTGCAAAGGTTTCATCATGCACATGTGTAGCCTTGTGTATTCTTTATTATTATTATTTGCCACAGTCAAACTGGAAATCTTTTGTGATTTATAATCAATCTAATTTTTTACATTCTTTGTTATATTTTTACTACAAACACGTTTGCTGCAAACAACACGTTATAATAATGTAAACGAAAATTATATTAATGTTTCGTAAATTATTATTGAAAAGCGATCTGCTAAAAGAAAACAAATAAGTTTATTTGTAACCTTTAATTTTACTACATACTTGCTGTTTTACAACTACTGTCAGTTAAACTGATTTGCGTACATTAAATTGGAACTGGTGTTTTTTTGGGAAACATTTTTTCCATTCATAATAAGTTTCATTGAATTACTGCTTGCTGAAGCTTGAAAAAGATTGAATTTTAACATATGTCTAAAAATACCCATTACTATTAAAATAAAAATTTACATTCTCTTTCAGCAGTCACCCAGCAATTGCTCTGCATCCAAGTCATCAACATCAATTTTTTACCATACCTGTTTCCAATACGGAGCAAATGTACCTCTAATAGAGATTTTATCAACAGAAATGTTCATATGACAACTTCTTATTACCCAGTAGCTCAATCTCCCTTTTTTCAAAGAGAGTAGTTATGGAAGGATAAGACTGATACAATACTAGTGGTGAGCCAAACGCTTTCGCTACTCCCCGTTTTCTATAATATTATGGGTAGAAGGGAGGAATTGAAGACATCACATACAAACCTGCCTTCAAACAGAAATCTATAAGCCGATTGAAAAAACAATATAGGTAAAAACATTCCGAACTGGGATTCGAATCCAAAGCGAGGCCAATACACAAAAAAATCACATTGTTAAAAATTGTGTTACAAGTATGGTGCGAATACATACAAAAGAAAGCTTCATCTAACACTGTTAGTAAATGTATACATTGGCGAGATTTTACAATTTAAATGTAACATAAATCTCCATTTTTTATCTATGTCCGCTCGAGATATCTCAACTGAAGTTTTTATACGATAACGGATTATTACTCAATCGCTGAACCTTTCTTTTCCAAAGAGAGTAGTGGGAATAGAAGAATAAGGCCAGGAAAAGACTATTGGTTAACTAATCGCTCTCTCTACGCACAGTTATTGAAGGATCGGAAAAAGTGGGAGGGAATTTTTAAGACATCACAAGCAGGACCGACCTCAAGCGTGTGCGAAGTGTGCGGCGCACACAGACACCAGCCCTTAAAATGATCAGTGGGGTGTAGATATGTGGATCGCTCCAGAATTAAATGCATGACATTTGACTGCCGAGGGCGCCTCGCACACAGGTGCAATAATCCACGGGCCAGTCTTGGTCACAAGCACTCGTGCCTTCGAACAGAAATCAATATTTCGAAAAAATGTTGTTCGTATTTGGACTCGAACCCGTGAGATTCAACACAGACGCCCACAATGCTTACCACTGCGCCATAAGACTCGGTAATTTCCGTGTATTAAAACAAATTTTATTTATATATAAAGTTCATAATTTTTAATTATAAAAAAGGAATTTTGAATACTTTATCATTTATTTAAATAACTTAATTAAAGTGAGATTCAAATATTTCAGTAGCACTTAATTTCTCTATGTTTATTCAAATATCTCTTCTCAATTTCGTCTGTGGTACTTAGAAACAAAACAAAGTCAGCAATAATAATTACTCTTCAAAGTAAGATTCTATCTAATACTTTCACTCACAGCACGGTTATCGTTTTCTCTCGTTGTTTTAAATTAATTGGTAAAGGCGGTTAGGTTTAATCCTTTTAACAAAAGTTTTCCTCCGTAAATCAGTCTTAGAGCGTTGCGAAAACATTGAACTCGAATTCTTTGAGACTTAAATAAATTTGATATCGCGCCATTTCTATACGAGCCACTCCCCATAGTGTGCAAAATTTAATATCGAAAATGCACACCCAATTCGTGCTGCCGGTTGTGATAAATGAATTCAAAACGCTAAAGAAACTTTTCCTTTGCGCCCCCAGTGATCTTGCAGACAATACCTGGTTACTACGTCACGAAAGGTGTTGGCGACAATGGGTCCAATGCTTCAATTGAAATAATATAAAACACGGTCCTCTTCTGACTCTGCTTTCAGCTTTTAATAAAATGAAAATGCCTACAGAGTTCAAACAGACAATGTATTAAACATACAAGGTAGGCTTTATCATTATTAATAGCATAAAAATATATTGTTATATCGCTTGCTATTAGACTTACTAGATATCGGCTGACTTCACTTTGGGAAATTTTTAAGGTAATTTTTCTGTTTCTTTAAAAAGCCTTAATAATTTAACAAACAAACGATTTTAAAAACATACATCTTTACTTACAAAAAAGTAGCAAAGTATATTTACTTATAGTTGTATGATTTTACTATATTTTTATAAAACTGAGGTTTTTTCTGTAAGACGATTTCTTGCCAGACAAGATAACGGTCAAGTGAAGAGGTAATAAATACTCAAGCAACAGATCAACTCATATATTTGTCACTGTTAAGGTGTTCACTGTCAATACTTGGTGGAATGGCATTATAATAAAAATAATAAAAGATTTTTAGTACTTTTCCCACTTAAAATTTACACCTTTTTATTTCAATTTAACTTGTATAAATAGCACTGCCTAATTTATTTTCCTTATCAGTTGATAATGCTCGTGAGGAGCGAAACCGGTCCTGATCAAATAAATTTTAAGTGGGAAAAGTACTAAAAATCTTTTATTATTTTTATCATATATTTGTATTTGTAGAGTTTTTAAGATTTTCCTACAAAAAGTTGTACTTAATAAAATTTATTCAAGTCTTGGCAAACGATTTTTCGATGTGTTAGTTTAGAAACATATAAAGCAGACAAAATTATCTTATCTTTAAATAATACTTTATTGTAAAGTCACTTTCGAACTATTTAGTTTTCATTTCAGTGTTAGCAATAGGGCTAGGAAAAAATACAGTGTTTGTATGTGATGTTTTTTTAACTATAATTTGTTAATATCAAATTGAGTACATATTCATCAAATGCTTAAATATTATTTAAAAAATCATTTCATATTGCTTTTATTAATAATTATGTCAATTAGGATATAATTTTATAACGTTTGGTTATGTTTCATATATTCAAACAAAACACTCTGTAAACAACAAAATCACATCATACTATTTAATGTTTTATTTTTAATAAATTTACAGTGATTTGAAACTGCACAGTGAATGCAATCCCATTAGGAAATTTTGTTTTCTAACTTGCACCATTGTAATGTTTTTTAAAAATGAAAAGTTACTAACTGAAATAAAACAAAGGAAGAGCAAATAAAGAAGAACGCTGAGAAAAGAAAACAACAATAATAATCATAATGTTTTTCAGTGTAAAAATAACTTCATACATTTTGAGAGGAAACAGCGTCTTAAGATATTGCTTTGAAAGTGCCAGGGTCAACACTGACTGGACTTAAAATATCGCATTGGAAGAACCTTGACATGCTTGAGTTTTTTCTTTGCGTTAATAAAAGCTTCTTTTTAATATTATACTTGTATTTTGATATAACGCTGCGCTTTGAATACATATTATTTATCTTGAAATCTTTCGACAAAAATCTTTTTGAGTATAAAAGATTACTTGTTACTGTGAGGATTGTAAATTTTGTTTTATATATTAATCCAGTCTCTAACTTACACAATGTCTTCAACTAGAGATTCATAAGTTTTATATACAATTTTCATATTTTTCTCGGTCTAGAAAAATCCTTAAGAATATGTCAACATCTACATATTATATATATATAGTGGAGCCAATATCTGTCGTACTTTAATGGCTCTTCTATTATAAACAATCGATGCAGGTAAACTATGAATGCTTTAACGTCCAGAAAAATCATATATAATTTTAAAAAATACAGGCATTTTCTAAAATTGTAAAACTTGTTTGATATTCATATATTTTCAAAAGTAAAATAAGTTAATCTATTTTTTAATAAAAAAAAAGTTACTTCATATTTGCTTACCCTTTGCAGTCTTGGATTAAAATTCAAGATTAAATCTCTTTTTTGTTTATTTTTCTTTCGACAGATTTTGTTTACTTCATAAAAAGTGTCTTTCGGAATATATTCAATCAATAATGATTTAATTGTTTTTATTTTACATTTTAAACAGTTATTTTTTTAATATTTTTAACGAAATTGTAAACCTATATCTGTACGCATTTATCAATGCGTTGTGTCTGTATCATATTTGTGATTTCTCCAATATTCATTACTTCAATAAATTTAAAAAGTCGACGAACGGAGTAGGGAAAAATAATATTTTACTTTTTCATAAATATTGGTATGATGACCAACTGAATTATGTTTACATTAATAACTTGACAAAATCTTTGATTTGTTTCTTCGATAATAATTTGATGAATATTTATTTGCAAAAAACTATTTTGAAAATGTGAAATTTTATGTTGCATGGTTATCTTTTCAATTCGAACATGAGCTTTTGTACTTGAATTTTTGTGATGTTATTTCTATTGGAGTCAATCTTTCATCAAGTTTTAACTTTATTTGGGAGCGTTTGCAAATCTTTTGTTTCAATGTTTATCTTTAATATATCTAAAAAAAAACATAACACTATAGTGGAGCTATCGTTTAAATAATTCGTTTTATTTTATATATTAAAAGCTGAGCTTTAAACAGCCAGTAACGTTATAAAAAGAGCTTCGAATTTTATTTATGCTCTGGAGTGTTCAATAATAAATTTAATTTCTTTTTTTTTTTTCATTTCAACATTTGATGTGTAAGACACGTGTGCATGTGATATATTTTCTTTTAGATCTCGAATAATTTTATTAAATTCTTTTCTACGTAGTTCTTATTTCAAGTAATTAGAATTTTCAAAACAAAACTCGTTTTTTTTTGCTGTAGGTGCTTTTTTAAAGATTTTTTCCACATTACGAAATAAATCAATCGTATGTCCAAAATATACTATTAAAATTTTAAAACATTCGGAATATATAAACAGTTTTTTTTATTAGAAAACTTTAAAGCAGTCATTTTTTTTACTAAATCTTTATTCGTAAAAACTTCGGTGAATTTCCAATTCAAAAAGTCATTTAAGAAGAAGAAAACTCCATGTCCGCTCCCAGTGTGGATCATGTGTGGAGGTACCTCAACAGATATTTTTTCTACGAGAACTGTTTGTTACGTAGTCACTCAACCTATCTTATTCAAATATAGTAGGGATAGAAGAATAAGACTAGGGCAGAACTAATAGTAAGCTTATCGCTCTCGATACATCCAATCATTAAGGGAATGGAAAGGGTGGGAGGGAATTTTTTGAAATCACAAACACCAATGCCTTCGATCCAAAAACTGCTGTTCGTACTGGAACTCGAACTCGTGAAATCCAGCACGGAAGCCCACAACACTAACCGCTGCATCATAGGACCCGACAACTGGTTTGTCATTTAATGAATATTATATTTTAGAATTCTATAAAAGTGTTACATATTTTTTACTAATGACTTTTTTATATTACTTATATACAATACCAATTGAATGTTTTATAACTATACCGAAAACATTTACCTAAAATGTATTGAGGGAATATCTAAATACCCTTTTATTTCATTGTGTATGGAGTTTTATGCATCGAACCTCGAAGCTTTTGCTACTGTATCGATGTATGACATTTAACATAATAGATTTCACTTAGAGGAAGCGAAAAACTTCCAAGTAACGTACGGGTTTTTTTTCGGCCCCCTGAGAACTTCACAAAAGGCCACATATCCCTGCGCCCCTGGGGTGAGTTGGCCCAACTTTATAGAAATTAATTATGCCAGGGGATTTCCTGTCAAACGCAGCACACCGCTGATTGATGACGTACATTGCTACATAGTTGATGATGGTCGACTCAGGTTCTGGCCTTAAAAATATTGTTCCGCACCCGCTTGTATGACCATAGAATTTTATATGCTCACTCAGCCCAAATAATGAATGAAAAAAATAAACAAAAGACTCGATCTGCACTGATTCAACAATGAAGTTTATTAGGGTTTTGATACTGTAAAATGGTGAACATTCTACAAGTTTTTTTTGTTTTCATTAAAAGTAAAAATAAATTTGATATTTTTATTCGTATACAAAAAATAAACGTTTATTATCACGAAACAGTTTTAATATATATTGCGTGGTCGCCGTAGGATTGTTTCCGTGAAAAAATATCATTCGATGATAATACATTTTAAAATTGAATCTAATAAAAAAATCTTAAAAGTGTATTATATTATATATGAGACACTTAAAATAAAAAAAACCGATATGGTTAAAAAGTACGTTTCTTTTACAATTAAAAGTCGTTTCATATAATGTTTATTGATATTTTACTTACAAACCGCGATAAGAGCATACGAAATTAAGACTTTAAGCTTTTTTGTTTCTCTCCGTAATGACATGCAGAAACCAAAATATTCAATTTTATTTTGGATTACTTATCGCTATACGCAATTGACTAAATTTTAGCGCTCAACAAATAAACATTGCTTACTACTATCATTGCAAAGTGAAAATGTTACTTTTTGATGCTTCTTATAATTTTATCTCGATTGAAATATAAAATAATACTGGCTTATTTAGACAAAATCAAGTACAACTTATTACTAACAAGATGTGCCAAAATTTTGATAAACAAAATGAAAATAATTAATAAATAATGATACTAATTAGAAATCACACTTAATCATCTATTTTTGAAAAGTTTTAGACCTCTTACAAATACAAATTTACTTAAAATGTTTTGTGAAACATTTTTAACAATGAAATGATGTTCAAAAACGATGAAGCTCAAAAACAAATTTAATCTTCATATTATTGGCCCGATAAATACTTCCATGGGACATATCTTTAAAAAATTCACTATTTTGCAAAAAAAATGTTTCTTCCTTTGTCATTTAATTAAATTTATATTAAGTATCCTGTGTACTGAAAATTCACAGTGACGGTTGATTTTAATCTACTCCGCGCTGAATTCAAAGAGTAATCAAGAATATCCCGTTCCCTAAATGATGTTGCAAAATTATCGAATTTCTCAAAGTTGACCTTGGTTGAGATCAGGTCAGCTTGGCCTATAGGGCCCGCATGACGACGAGCCACAGCAAACTGCTCTGCTTGTTCAGCATTAAAATAATTAATGTAATAATAAAATAAACATTTTCATACAACTCTCAGATGAAGTAGGGATGAATATTTGTATCCAACCAGCCACCGGTGTTTTAAATATGTAAGCAAAAGCGCCCAGACAATTATTATTTCAATAAAAATCTTCACGTGCTATAGCTATTACGTAATATACATTCGCGTTTTCATTTTCTAGTAAATATCCATTGAAGTAAAACGAGAGGAAATATGTGAAGGTCGTTTATAAATTGTGATTTATTGATATTTGAATTTATTTCAGAAAGTTAATTTAAATGTTTCATATTTTGTATTTGAACACAGATAATGTAGACCAAAACACATGTCATCCATTTAATATGAATCACTTCCCGTGAACACGTTTACTTTTCAACACATTTACTTGTGTGTGGGCATTCATAAATATATAGAATGTTTTAAAACCATGTGAAACAATTTCTACGAAGGTACTATATTTATTGAAGGCAACGAATCAAATCAAAAATATTTTCAGCGAACAATATCCGAGTCCTTGAAAGGATACTTCCATATATTGATGTATCAATCGTTTTATAGATTTTTTCGCACAAGGGTAAATAAATATAGGCTATGCTGTTTTTTTTTCTTCTTAATTCAACCCTTATATATGATCCCGTGCGAGTAATAATCATTCTACGTGTAATTTTTTGATCCTCCTCTTTTTTCCTTAAATCTCCAAATGGAGACTTTAAGTGACTTATTTATTGATAATTATTACCGATTTTTCATTAGGAATCGACAATATTATTCTTCACGATAATAACGGAAACTAAATAGGATAACGAATATATAACTCCATGCTAAATTCAAAGTTAACAAATATCAGATCCAAACAAAGTGATTGCATTCGTAAAATGATAAAAACGCATGTTGTTTTTAATATGGAAAGAAAGTTATATTATATTAATAAAAACACAATATTCCTTTGTACTCCATTCTACTTTATTTAATATGTCAGGACCGGTTTCGATCATTGCGAGCATTGTCAACTGAATGCTCGAATGAATCGAACGAATTGCTGAATGCTCGCTTGAAAAAAACACGACTCCGACTCCTACTCCAGCTTTAAAATAATACACGACTCCGACTCCGAGGAAATTTTTCAATAATTTATGTATACCATCAGATCATCCTTAGTCAGCCAAGCATGAAATGTTAACACTTTTGACTATTTTGTTTAAATACACATCGTTAAATATATTTTTCGAAAAAGAAATCGAGCCGCTCATTTTTCATGACTCCTACTCTGACTCCACAGCCCTGGTTTAAAGGATGGAAATTATTAAAAAGATTTTATTAAATTTCGTTTATTTTTGGCGTTCATTTGATCTTGGACATTATTATGTTATCTTTTTCAAAAGATTTTTAGATATGTCTAGTCAATTCGATGATCAGAAGCTCCTTGATACGCTGATACAATGGAATACTTTATCTGATGACCTTTATAAAATTATCACGATAAATATATACAGAATATTTTTCAAAGGTATATATTTTTTTCAGTTCCACCACACTATTTTTACTTAATATAATTATAAATATATCAGTTAAAAAGTGGTCACACTTAGCAACACTGATTGTGGTACAGACTAACATTATCGAAAGATTTCTGTTAATTTTAAAGTTTGGGGTTTCGACTAAAAGTGCATGATAAAATTTCAATATAAAAAATATTATCGAATTTTTGTGCGAACAAGCGAATCTTAATAATTCACTTTAGTTGTTTGTAATACTTTCTATAAATGCGAACACCATTAACTCTTGTACAATTATCAGTTTTTAAATTTATTATTCCACCGTTTTGTAACTAAATGTGACATTCGTCTATAATCTATATGAAAATCGTCAGATCAGATTCAGATTAGCGCTATCGTAAGGCTTCTATTTACTCCGTATAAATTTACTCTAGGTCTTTTCTCATAATAGTCTAATAACTTTAAAAGTAAAAAACACCAAGCGAAATCAGAATCCACTGTTTTTGTTTCCTTATTTAATTTTTAAATTATTTACAAAATGTTTATACGCACCTTGATTTAAAAATAAATGCCAACTGTTTTTTAAAATAAAATATTTTGAAGTCCGTATTTATACATATTATAAAAATGTAACCCATAGTTTTTTGTTAATTATTGTCATACACAATACAATTCCTTTTAAAGTTTACTGTATTTTTTTTTATTTTTTTCAGTACAAATTGTTTATTACACGTTTTTATTTATTTTTGTTTTGTACAAATAATTGTTCAATTGTATCTCTTATCAGTTGATTATACTAGTCATGTGTGAAACCGGTCTTGGTCTTGCTAAATAAAAGTGGAAAGAACATAGGAATATTGTGTTTTTTTATCAAAAATAAAACTGTTCTGTATTAATTCCACATTTATTTCATATAATCAAGATTGGTTTTGCTCATGGTGAATTGATTGTTATTGATTGACCACTCTCACTCTATTAATATAATATTATATATAATAATATTATATACTTGATAAGTGGTAACATTTTGTATAGTTGTATTGAATTTAGTATCACTCATTAATATGTTGTAAATAGGGTTCAGTATTATAAAAAGCACCGTATAAATGTATAATCTTATCAGTTTAAATGCTCGTTATGAGCGAAAGCGGTTCTGATAATATTAAATAAATGTGGAATTAGTACAATGTAGTAGTAGTGGAGGGCTGTTTTTACGCCAAGTATTGACAGTAAACAGATTCTTTTCTTTAGTACATATTGGGTCGAGTGAGTTTTCCAACTATTAAAAATAAAAACGATGCGGGTTTTATATGACAAACGTACATATGTTTCAGTGCGAGATTTTATTGAAAAAAAAACACTCACGAATTCATTTTATACAATATAAGCATACTATTTTTCACTTTTTTCATAATTCATAAGATCGCACAGTTGTGTATTTTGGTAAAACTTTATCAAATATATTTAAACGGCAAAATATTGTCAGCATAAAAGAATATACCTATATATGATATTATTTCTAAAGCATGAAAAATGTGGCATTATTTTCCCCATCGATTTTCCTTCGAATGAATGTCCTTATTCTGAATCACGTGTTGTCAAAGGAGTACCACATAAAACTTCATTCAAGGACATCTATTATGTATATATTTGATCAACCAGTGGTGTAGTTGTTTTTTTCCTATTTAATTATGTTGAAAATATATTTTATTCTATTGTATTTTCTTGGTAATTAATAATTATCAATTGCCATCATCCTTTAAGGATATTTTATAACAATTGGTTTTTGACATTCGGTTAATGTTGATAATAAATAAAATAAGAAAAACTCGGTTGTCGACGCCTATTTCTAACTATTTCTAACTAGAACAAAGGGTAAACTAATCGATCCCGTTACCCCATGTTATTTTAGGATTGTAAGAGAGGGAACAAATTTTTTGACATCACAAACACCCGTTTTTTCGATCGATAGTTTGATTGTAAATATGTTGCCTGTAGTGAGATTTAAACACGAAAGATCCGTCAAGACAACAACGATTGAATTGGTGTGAATTGATGAAAACCGGTCAGCTGGCCTTTATATGTTATGATATTGTCATTGAACCGTGACCGACACTGAGCCAAAGTTACTCCCTACCGTTAACTTTATGTCCGTTGTGCAGCGCATGAGACCCGTATAACTAATGCCGTAAACAAAGAATTGAACAAAGCCTATCAATCATGTCGAGGAACTCTCCCTCTTCGTGCAATAAAATAAATATAGGTTCACACGTAAATAAAAATCAAATAAAAAAGAAAACATATGATTTTTTTTTATCGCAGCTACCATAAATGCGATGTACCTCCAGTAAAATGATCAGTGAGATTTTGATATCTTAATGTAATAAAAATAAACCTTTAATAGAAAATCGAAGATTACATTTATCGTATGTTTGGTTACTTTTAGGGTGTTCACTGTCAATAAATACTTGGTGGAAAGGCATTATAAAAACACAACAGTGCTTTGTACTATATTCCACTTTATTTAATGACCGGTTTCGCTCACTGCAAGCATTGATTGTTGACAATGCTCGCAATGAGCGAAACCGGTTCTGACATTTTAAATAAAATGGAATAAAGTACAAAGGAATATTTTGTTTTTGTTAGTATGTTTTTTTGTAACACACGTAAGTGGTAAAAATGCAAATGTACTTAATTTTTGTGTAAATATAACATAAACGTAAATAAATATTTTTTTAATCTACGACAAAAATACCATCCAATTTATGTGATATAAAAGTGACTTTACACTTAGTAACTACCGAAATCGTAAATCTGAGTATTTTTTAAATTATTTTAATCAAATCATTTTTTTAAGCCATGTTAACACGAATAATGCAAATTTATTTGACTTTTGCTTCTTTCTTACCTTCTTAAATAATGAGTTGACTGGATATCTAAGCAATTCTCAATTCTTAGGTCTAAAAGTAATATTTGATATATGGTTGATAGTTATTTTGGCTGATACATTTATCAGAACTATTAGACTTTAATTCTGGTGAAGGCATAAGCCGACATAGCTATGAACCATATATTATATAAAATAATATGTGTGTGACTACAGTACTTTAAAAAAATTTTAAAATGGTGACAATGGAGATCTACAAAGAAAATCAAACAATTCTCAATTCCAGCAAAGCTAAGTTATTTATTATTTTTTTCCGTTGGCAACTTTTTAATTGACATTTAATATCCATGTCTTGCACCAAAGAATAGCATATAACGTTATATCATTGTGAGTTTAGTCGGCTTAGTTACAACCGACATTCTTTTAACAAGTGTGAAAAACAATAAATCATGTTTATCTTTCGTACGTGAAACTTAAAATTATTCCAGATATAAACGTTTTTAGAATACCTCATAGTTTACCTACTTTACACTAAAATTTTCATTGGTATACATAAAACTCATTCAATAAAAATACTTTCATATGAATATTTTTGGTTAACCCACGCATAACAAATCTTAGTTTTCTTTCAATACGCTATCCTATAATAATATCCATCAAAAATATAATATTTTTTTTTTAAATATAAAATAATTTTGACAGTGCACATCTGTTTTGAAATTGTAACAAGCATTTACGTCAAAGTTAATTTTACAAACAGTTGTTTATTCTACAATATGGAATTTTCAATAAATGTGAATGCGTTCATATTATTAAACAATCCCTTGTCAATTATTGCGTCATTTTTTTCATTAACTGATTCAAAATTTAATGACTAAATAACTTAAATTAAAGAGAGAGGCTAATAAAAATTCAGTTTGTAATAATGCCAATCCAAATTAATTAGAACGACGTATTATTATTATTTTTGAATCATAGTGTATTGATTGGTTAACGCCGATAGCTTTCATAATGGATCTCACAGGGTCAAATCCCAGTACGGACAGCATTTCAATCGATTTCTGTAAAGGCATCAATGTTTGTGATGTCTGCAAATTTTCTTCCACTCTTTCAATCCTTAAATATAACTTACCACTAGTCTTGTACTAACCTTTTTATACCTAGTTTCTTAAAAAAAGATAAGTTGAGCAACTTAGTAACAACCAGTTTTCGTAAAAAAAGCTTTTCCTGATTTATTTATTTTTACCATGTCTGCTCCCAATATGGAGCATATGGACTCCTAATGGAGTTTATCTCAACATAAGTGTATCTACGAGAACTGCTTGTTACTCAGTTGCTCAACCTCTCTTTTTCCAAAGAAAGTAGAGTAGGAATAAAAGGAAAGGGCTAGGACAGGACTAATGGTTAGCTAATCGCTCTCGATACGCCCCGTTCATAAGATAGGATGAGTGGGAGGGGGGAATTCAAGACATCACATACATCCATGCCTTTGAACAGAAATTCATAAATCGATTGAAAAATCAATTTATAAAACTGCCCGTACTGGGATTCGAACCCGTTTTCTCCGTAGCGGTAGCCAACGACTTTGACTACTCGACCACACAGGGGGCTAAATCATATATATAAATGATATTTTCATTAGGAGGCTATAATCTTCATATAGGGAGCGGAAATGGATTAAAAAATTTAATCAATCAAAATTAAGTTAATTTAATTGTAGATATTTCGCGATACATGATTCACAAATACACTTTATATTATTATCCGACAATTTCGAATTATGAGTAGACCTGGTTTTCACACACAAAGGCATTTTTAGCTAGTATTTTTTTTACTCTGATACTCTCGTTTTTGGAGAAAAAAAAGAGATTTGGATAGCACTAGGACTAGTAACTAGATAAGCATTTTTGCTACTCCTTGAAGTAAGAATCAATTTTCTCTCTAAGATGAGAGGTTAGCTAATTTTTTTAAATAGCTGAAAATTCAAAGCAAATTCTCAATTTAAAATTAAGACGTCGTCCACTCACACGCAATATAGTAACTACAATACTGCAATTCAAATTGATATTAAAAACTTTATTTAATTTGACGAGAAATTTTTTCGTGATAATTTTCTTGAATGAAAATATAGCATTTGTTACAAAGATGTCTGCAATGATTTCATTAAAATAAAGTACGTACTCTAAAAGAAAAAGTTTCACATCCAAAACATGTTGAGATTCAATTGTGTGCTTCTCATTATGATGATGAAAAACGTAACGTAAAGTTTAATATTCTTCAATTGTTTTTATTTTGAAGACATAGAATTAGACGACATTAAAAATAAAAAGGTCTTGCTGAAGAGTGCTTGTACGTTTTTCTTTTTTTTTCATTCTTATTACACAAAGGTTTATAAAATTTCATTATAAGCTATTTTTAGCTACATATGTTTTATATAAAATAAAATAAATTACGATTTTTTAAATAAAAGCTCTTAACTATTCACACGTGCATATTTGTAAATAGCATTTTTTCAACCATGTCGCATACAGAGTTTATCAACAGTTTATCATGTTATTCAATCGCTAATCTGTCTTTTTTGGTTATAGTAAGAATATAAATATACAGCTATAAAATAAGTAAACTAGTTTGACCTGTACTGCTCTAAGCGAATCACTATCACTACACCACTTTTTTGGAATCGATTTAACATCAAATCAAAATTTTATGAAATTATTTATTAGGCGAATTGAAACCATAAGCACCGCAACAAAGTACGTCTAATACCTATTTTACACCTGCCGGGTACGCTGCCGAGAGGGTAAACTCAGCCGAATAATAAACATTATGAACGTACAATAAAGTACAGTACTCGGCATAGTAAGCTGACGAGTGAATAGAGAATGATTCCTAGGCCAAAGAGACACCTCCGCTACATATAACACTGTACCCGCTAACAAACTTGTATCGTTTGTCAAATAAATACCTAAAGATTTATTGTCAGATTGATTGACTATTTTAGACTCAGTGAAAAACTGTTTAACTCAGTCAGATTTTCCACAGTAAATACTAGTTAATTTGACACATAGTTCATTAAAAAACGAAAAACATAAGTGACGTAAATAGAAAAAAAGTGATAATGGCTTATAAACTTGCGTATATAAATGTATTAATTATTACTTGTATCAATATAGGTACAAATGGTACAATGTATCATATTCCAGAGCAGTGACAATCTCGCTGTGCCTGGTCAATTGATTGTTTTTTATTGTCTGGTTGATAAGAGCTTTGCTTTAGCGAATTTTTGGTCATCGGTTTTAGTCTCGGTAAGGTTAATGTAAAAATTTTTTTTTTTCATTTCAAGATCTGAGACATGGATGTTTGTGATGATTATTATCTTCATGTTGATCTCGAGAAACATACAGACTTGTTATAGAGTTAATCTCGTATGATTTAAAGAAATTAAATTATCTATCGCATTGACATTGGTCGTAATGCCACTTTTTTATTTGTTCAAAAAACTACAAATGCTTCATTTAATATGCACATTTTTTGTGAGTGAAAATAGCCAACGTTTGTGCTTGTAACCGTGACCATCTGTCATGTTTGGGTTTGTCTTATTTCTCATAAATATGTTTATATATTTAACCATTAAGCATTTAAAAGCTGAAATTTATTCAATAAAATCAGAACTAATACAGTATTTTTACGACTGTAAGATGCTATCAATTATAACACGGTGAATTTTCTTCAACTACCACTTACAAAAACTTATTTGTAACAAAAAAGCTAATATAAACCATTTATTGAATTTATCTAATTTATATAAATCATCATATCCGAGATTAAGTGTACACGATAAACAATAATTATTTGATAAAGGTTTCAATTTGGCTTCTAAATCAAGTCTACCTTATCTTGAGACAAGTTCTCCAGCGCGACGAAAAACTATAACAAGAATGACTAAGCATAAAAATGGCTATAAACCGTTTGCATGGCAAGAGACGATTATTTATGGTACAAATAATGCGGATGAAAACAATTCTCGAAACGAAAGCAAGCAAAATTGGGACAAATGCGATGCCATTATTAAGAAAGGGCGAATCGGGAAAGACAGTGCCATATTCGTAGTATGTTATATAAAATAAAAAATGTTTAATCGAGTATTCGGCATAGTAAAGCGTTCCCTTTTTTCAGTAGTGACAATCGATGTCATGTGTTTGAATCTTTGTCACCAATGATCTGAGTTTCGCACATGTACACATTAGTCTTCGGCATAATTAGTTTAAGTATATCCGTGCACTTGAATGTCTAAAGATGCCAAAACAAGAAACCTAAATCGTTAGTGACAAAACGTATAGAAATTTACAGAATTTACACAATCAAAATCAGATATTACAATTCGATTGTAAAGTTTCAGTTGAAATCCTAAATCAAAAGATGCGTAATATGTATACATACATTGATTTTTTTTCTCTTTATTTAACTTATTCAATCCTAAAAACGGCACGTTAAAAGAGCGATTAGTTAACTACTTATCATGTTTTTATTTCACTCTTATTATAACGATTGAGATACCAGGTTGAAATAATCTTAACATTAGAACTTTATTAAAAAGGGCATAAACTTAAAATCGGGAGTGAAAATTGTTGCATGAATGGCTTTGAGAGCAATATATTTGCACCATTATTGAATTCTTACTCTCTCCTAAAACATGATTTTAAGTGATTAATTTACGATTTACTTTCGTAAAAGATATATAATTAAATTTGATATTTTGTTATTCCAATGCTCGTGTTACAAATTGCTCCCGTGATCGCGTTACTTCTCTTTGAGAAACATCGTCAAACGTTAATTTAGTTTTATACATAACAAAAAAAACAAATTCATGCTTCGATAAGAGTTCATATGAATGCTTTTGATAAGAAGTTGACATTGTTAAAAACCAAAGCCATTTCAGCATGTTTTGTTGAATGCAATATAAAAGAGCATATAATTTTTAATTCTTTTTTTTATTTACTCACAAAATGTGTGAGAACTAACTATATAAGAGCTTTATAATTTACTTACAATCTATTTTAGGAAAAAAAACGGCACCAACACCCATGCCTGGGATATTGTTTTTTTTTTAAGTTATATTTATATTGACTTTACTGGAACTTCACGCTAGATCCACCTGATTTCTGGGGCTTAATTCTTGTTATTTTAACCATAAAATTTGTCATTAAATTATACATACATTCAATGAATAAGAACAAGAATAGTTTTTTTAATGTATTTTATTCAAATATTTCAACATGACCAGATGTTCATAATTTGACCTCTTATTCAAACAAAGAATGTAACAAATCAATTCACTCCAATTCACTCCTGTTACTATGAACGTATGAATACTTCCAAATATTGGAATAGTAGTTTTTTACAATGCCAAATATCAGTAATAAAATTTTTAATATCCATATTTCGTGCACGATTTCGACTGCTCGCGGGCATTTGAATAATGTCCGTTTGTCGGTAATGAATGAAATAAAAACTTCGCTTATTGTAAACTCTTTTTTACTATCTTAAGAATATTGAATATAACTTGACATTTGTCTATTGAAAGAGTTTGGGTTACATTACAATAAATGTTGATAGTTTACTAAAACTTAATCCTGACTCAAAATATTTGAACTTCGTATTATGTTATAAAAAAATATTTTTTTATAGCTCAATTGTCAAAGGTTAGGGAAATGCTATCGAATATTTGACAGTGTCATATTTTAACGAATAAATATATATATATAATTTTAACGAACATCTTCTTATTGATAAACTACTTTTGAATGCATAAAGATATTTCTTATAATACTTTTTTACAAAACATTTAATGTAATTGTTTGATGTTGTCCTGAAACAGTGGCATCTTTTATAAATATAAAAACTTTTACGATTTTTAATGAAAGGATAATAAAGCTCACAGTCATTATCATTCAAAAGAACAAACGGAAACATTACTTGCATCGTATATATTCTATATAGTTATATTACCAAAACTATTTCCTTAAATATTCTAATCAAAGAATAATTCCTAATACTCATTAAGGATTAGCAATTTTCGACTTCTAAATATGAAGATGATCCAAATTTAATGATGTATGTGTTGATCCGAAATGTTTTCGCTTTATTTTAATGCATGAATATTATTGAATATACATATATCCATTTTCATAAAATTATTTCAATTAAAAAAAGACTGGCCTACACAACAAAGCAGACATTGGAAAATATCATTTGCTGAATGGTTGCACTAGGACGTCGATTGCTTAAAAAATAATAGTCAGTTAATCTCAGATCAGTTTTTAAATGATTTAATACACTATTTTAGAATGTGAATATGAGTAAATTGTTTTGTTCTTTGCGCCGTCAATTGAAGTAATATTTAAGAATTGTTTATAACTTCTTATGCTTGTAAAGATGAATATTTGCTATGTTCACATGCCGCTCTCTCTCTTCTGATCCCAAAACGTGAACATAGAAAGAGCGATTGGTTTACTTTTACTCTTAACCTAACAGCCATCATTCTTTACCTCTCTAAATACGTGAGTTTGAATAACTATTCTCCTAAAAACAACGACTATTTAAATGTTTTATTATGAGTATACTCTTCATACCCGCAAATTTTGTGAAGTATACTCTTCATATTTAAAGTAAAGTTATCTCAAAAATACTGTAAAAAACTTGAATATAAAAATAGTCACCTTTTACATTATAGAGTTTTAGTAAAAAAGACAACACCTGTTGTTTTGTCAGGCTTGAAAAGGTAGTCAATTCAATTACCTACTTATTTTGGTTACTCCTTTTTTGTTACAAAATTAATGCATTTCCAAAGTGTATGAGTACTAAACATATTTTTATTTTTAAGTAAAAATAATGCTTTTTTTAAAATGTACTTTATTATACTTTCAATTTATTGTCAGATAATGAACGGTAAAAATGAAATGACAATAAAATAAAAAATTAAATTTTTATTATAAAGCTTGTAGCTTCGATATTTTATATTACATAAATAAATACAATATCAAAATATAAATAGATCTATGCTGATCTTACGAAAATAAGAAATGAATAAACATATAGAAACAATTATATGCGATTAAAAAAAACTGGTATAATAAATGCACCATATAAATTATTCAAGCAAATACTAAATGTCAAAGAATTTCATTGTGTATTTATTTACCAACTTGCTAAAATATTTACTTTGCATTATGAGCGCAAGTTGTTAAAAAGGAAAAACAGCGTATGTAGGTGGCTTTGTGAAAATGGCATATATATTTTAATCTTGCAATAAACTGTTGTTAGGTAAGTAGACCATGACATGTAAAAAAAAGTCTAAACGGTAATATTAAACTTGTAAAATTTAAATAATAGTCAAAATTTTCAGGGTAAGTACACTAATATTGAAGAAAATCAGTCGAGAAGAAAAACGTGACAACCTATTAGTAATAAATACAGAATGTATTATACTTATCGCTTGATATTTAGCGATACATTTATCCACACACTTTTCTTCGCGTGAAAGGCATTTAGGGGGTGAAAAGCTCGCCGGGTGGCGGGTTGGAGGTTCATCTAAATGCGGGGGAAAGGGGGCGCGTCCCACGCCCTGCCTACAGTCATCGTTGCGGCGTCGTCGACCCAACATGCGTTGGGACGCTCGCTAACCTCCGTTTTCTGCAATCGCGGGGAAATCTATAAAGCGGCCTTGTCGTTTACTGCTCGAGTAATAAACTATGAAATGCAGCTTCTCCAGGCGTTTTATCTTGAAGCTATAACTCGTATCAGTGCTGTGTGATATCATAAAGAGTGCGGTGGTATTTGGTGGACCTAAAAAAGTGATATTGCAAGCAAAATTAGTGACCAAAAAAATATTAAGTTATTATAAACACTTATAAATCCAAATTAGAAGTTACGCTACAATATAAACTAATTTTAAATATATTTTCATGAAAAATATATGCAAACAAATACTGATACGTATAATTAGTGATATGTGTTTATAGTTATACCTGTTTTCAACATAAGTTTAAACTTACACGGTAAAAACAGTTTTTCTTTCAATAAATTGACAAGTTTAATATTATACTCTCACTACGAGGTACTTGAGTGACAAATAAGTGATTTCAAATGCTCGAATTTGAACAATGAATAAAAACTTGTGTATTTTAGATGTGTTTTTATGACGGAATAATGTTTTTCGTAAGGATGCAGATTCTGCTCGCAATACTTATGTTAACCATCACAACTAGTGAGTATACCTATTTTATAATCGTATTTAAATATTTAATAAATATTTGACCGTACCAAAAACTACCATTAAACTCGATTTTATGATATCGTTTTTTATGTGAAATAAAAGGGGAAGATGAAAAAACACATGATTTTTTTCAACCGCTGAAACGTAAGCAGAATTTCGCATTCAGGCCTATTTCTTAGAACGTACATTAAGCCTTCAGTTTTTGAGGGAAATATTTTTATTTGTGCGATTTTTTGCCGGTTATGTAGTAGACCGGTTAACATTTTTGGCTGATCACGAATTTCAGAATCATGAATTACAGCCCCATAATTTAAAACGTGTATATTTGTGACCATTTCATTTTCTTTCTTTTCCGATTTTTTAAACGAACTTTTTTGACTTTCAACGTCTTCAGACGAGGCCTTAGTCGTTACTGAAAATTGTACACCACATATAAAACGTTAGTGTTATAAAGTTCCATCAAGCTCTTTCATTCGATATCTTATACATACTAACCTTATCTTCTCTACAGACATAAATTTAGAAATGAACTTGCAACCAGTTTCATATAAATTATGTTAAAACGGTCCACTGGGAGTTTTAAAAATACTCACGTTTAATATAATATTTTTTTGAAATCTGTTATCACTTTTTGTCAAACTCTATCAAATTCGTAAAGATTGTGTGAGAGATTTTAACGAATAGAATAAATTGCAATGCATTCATTGATTTCATAATAGCGACATAATTAAACACAACAGAACAGTAAAAATAATCACTATCCCACCATTACATTAATAAAAGTCATCTAGTATGTAGTTATATAATTATTATTTTAACATGATATAATACTATCACATGCGTTCTTCTTTTTCAGCTTAGAAATTTTGGCTTATCAAAAACAATTGAGTCATATAGTATCAAAAGTAGAACTATCTATTTTTCGAAGTTGCGTGAAAAACACGAATAACGTATTGTTGGCTTTTTGAGTTTTATCAATTTCAACTCAATTTTAAACATAGCTCATCAACGAGTGCAACTTAAAATTTGTATGTGACATTACTTAATTTAGCTTTGTGATTGGTCGAAATCTTGATTTACCAAACTGTTCTAGTTTTGTTTCCAACGTCGTGGACAGTTCTGCTTTTGATACCAAGCATCATTTTCTTTTGCGTTTTTGTACCACATTTATTTGATTTTTAAACATTGTTGTTATTTATAGCCATACACTATAACCAGCAGAATTATATGACAGCAATAGTTTAATTTCCACATATATAGGATAATTCTGCTTTTGATACCAGACGACTCAATTACACTTCTTTATTCATTTAATGTAAATATTATGATTTTAATTGCAGTGAAATTGTTCGATAAATATAACAATTGATTGAAATTGCATGCCTAACGCATTACCATCAAAACCATACTTTTAATAATAAAATTCATGGTTTTGAAATGCAACAAAAAATATATATATTATTTGTTTTGATTATTTGTATCTAATACTTTGATTTAACTAGAAGTTAGACACATGAGATTCCACCTACCGTTTTATTATCCTGTTTACTTTTGCTTCTTATATTTATTGTATAATAAAAATGAAATTTCATTTTTATATGTTAAATAAACGTTATTTTATACCAAGAAGTTTTTTAGTATCTAATCCAGTCTTAAACTAGACTGTTTTCCAATATAACGTAAAAAATAATCGAAAAACTATATTTCATTTACGACCAAATTATTAGTTGTAGTCAATATCGAAATAGAAATAGCAGGAAACGTAAGCTCTGGTTTGACTTTGGTAATACTTCGATAAAAGTAGAGATTTTATGTCAATATTTTATGACATATATTGAACAAATCGTCCATATAATTGCGATTTTTTAAAGACAAGACATTTTAAGATGGGATAAATAATTTGTAGTAACAATCAATTTTTAATGATCGCAGTAGTCGTCAATTAGAAATAAACTCTCATGAATGCAAAGATTTCATCATACATATTTATTTGTACATGAATCAAGTAAAAAATATTAATAGAGAGTTTTTCTCATATAACTGTGAACGGAAATAGCTACATTTTATTCGCAAATAATTGAGGTGCAAAATATACTATTATATTTTGAAAAATACTGATCGCCGATTGATTATTTCTAACCATATCATATTATCCATTTGATGATTAAATGTGAGCTAAGAAATCGATAATAATCTTCGACCGTGGTTTTAGCAGTTTTCAAATTAAATTATGTACCCAAATCTTTTTTGATATATACCAATCCCTTTCATTATTTCAATTTATTTTCAATTAAAAAACTTGTTACAATTTCTTTTTTTTATGATAATGTTTTTTCGTAAAAACTTTTATAACTGAAAATTTTTCACAGACGTGTGTATTAACAATTATGGTCTTGAAATATGACAAAAGTTTAAGTAAAAGTGAAGTTTCGAAATTTGGAAAAAGTAAATTACTTCAATTACATAATTAAGTTAGCACTTCATTGATAGACTACTTAAAAATGTAGAAGAAATTGTTTATGTAATTTAAGATTTCGACTGAAGGTGCTTGGAGGAAAATCAATATTAAATTTAAATTGTTCAAATTATGTACATTCTCACAAGTTTTGTCACTATCGACCCGGGTTTCGACATCTTAAGGCGTTCAAGTGCACGTATGAACTTGAACTGACGCTCAGTAAATAAATGTATCATGTTTATATCTGAAATAAATGTATCACTAAGTTTAAAGTGATTGCTGGAGAATTATATTAGCACATGGAAATGGTATCCATTTTCTTATAAACTAGTTGCATTTCATTCAGAAATTCACCGGTTTGTTAGCGTAAATTTAATATCGAATTAAAAATCATCAAACAATCCGGCAACTGAGTAAAAATCAGTTATTTGGGAAGCTCTTGTGTAGAAGATACACAAAAAAAGTCTACATGATCTACATTGTAAGTGGACATGGGTTAAAAAAACATTTTCTTGAGTGACTGAATTTTTTTTTCGTAAAAATATGTATGAAACAAAATTATAAGAATAAAAATAGCGCTATTGGCATCATGTTAAATTTATAATATTTTAAATTTCTCGCATATTCCTACCGTACCGGCAAAAAATACTGTCAATATGTAATATTGTGATAATTCTGACTAAGCAGCAAATTAAAATTTTGTATGCTGATTGAAAAAAAATAATGTAAGAATTAATAAATAATTTACTTTATAATAATCTCCGATACAAAAATGCTGCACTGACAGAGTTATCCCAGACAAATAACTGATATTAAAGAATCTAACTGTGCACTTACTTATTATTTTTCCTATTTTAGCCTTTTTTCTTTTTGTATTTTATATAGAATCTTTTGTATCCTTTGTTGTCAGCTCCTGTATACTCTTGCTCATTTTTATCACTTTAATTACGCCACAAATTATCTTATTAGATTAAAAATAAGAACTTTTTTAAAAGATTGATTTCTTGTCAAGACAATCCGAGAACGAATTCGCCGGAAATCGACGCTTTTTGCTAGTCTCGGTTCTTGAGACATTCAAATAAAACAACACGAGACTTGAAAGTTGCAAATTTTATAAAAAAAAAATTTGCTTTGACTAGATGTTATTCTTTAAAACAAATAAAGTTTGAGATTTTTTATACTTTGAGAACCATTAACTCGGAACAATGTTTCTGAATCTGAAAGAAATAAGCATTTTTAATTATTATGTGTTTATAATCGAAATATAATTTCAAATAATGTAATATTTAAAGACTGATACTGTTATTCATGCATAGAAATATTTGTTTAAATATTGTTTTAAAAAAAATATATATCACATATTGGTCTTGAGTCGGAAATTTTATTTCTCGTAAACAGTTTACTTACCCAAACATATTACACTAAAAAAAACAGAATTATTACATTAATTTATAATTCAATAGATAATCAAATGAAACTTGTTCGTACGAACTAATAAAAACGAAATAGTTTTATAAGAAAACAAAAATCATTAGAAAATCTTCGATTAAATTATTTCATTTTTGGTAAAACTTTCCTGGGCCGTGTCTCACGAAAGGAGATATTTATGAGTTCGATTAAGTTGCTTAAAAGATTTCTCCTTTTTCCGATCACCCTTCCGTTTATAATTAAGTTTTCGGCAAAGTTTGCTAATTGATGAAATGTAGTATCTAATTCCGAATAAATGCTTTCGTTCGCGGTAGATTTGCCGCCATTTTAAGATTGAGAATTTCGAATCAGTAAACTTTCGAACGCCATTCAAAATTTAATTAAGCACTTTAAAAATGGTATTCCAAAATTGAATCTTCTTTTTGAAATTGCCACGTGAAGGATTAATCAATCATCAGGAATGAAATTGACTTCAGTTTATAAATAAAATAGCCCATTTCGCATTTTACAATAACATGTATGATACGAATTATGGAGGTTTACTCAACGGAAGTTTTTTTTTTACGAGAGCTGCTTGTTTCTCAGTTGCTGAACGTCTCTTTTTCGAAAAGAGTTTGGTTAGTGAGGAGAGAGAACAAATTATCTTTTGTCGAGATGTTTTTTTGAAAATAAACATAAAAAATTAATGATATTGCCATTACCAATATCATTGTTGCATCGAGACTATTTCTATTTACATTTAAAAGGAAAAAGATCTAATCTCATTTTTAATTTAAAAGTTTTGAAATTAAATCAATTTTCAGTTAATAAATGGGTAAACCTTTCGGTAAAAAGTATAAAATTGATAATTAAGGAAGCTAAACATGCATCACAATTGAATATTTTGATATAAAACAACAAATTTGTACTTTTTCCGCGATTATTTTTTTACATTTCTCAATTTCCTATCTATCATTCCAAACATATGTAGAAAATAAAGACTTGAAAATATGAGGCTCTCCAATCAATTCTCAAAATGATGCCGTTTTTCTAAAAACAGCGAATTTCCATATATTTTCCTTTTGTCACTAGGCGTCGTTAGTGTACATTCTAAGTTTGTTAGTGCCTGAACTGTCCAGTTTTTTTATTTGTTTTATCATCGCTACTTTTTCAATAAAAACAACACTTTAAGACTTAAAAATTGTCCTGAAACAGAAAGTATAACATGCTTTTCTTACATTTTTAAATATCTATCGAACCGTAATAAACTCAATAAAAAATTCAGACATTTTAAATTATGTTCTCGCTGGCGCATATCCGCCCACGAAGTTTTTATCATGCGTCTGCAACAAAGTATTTTTCAAATGACAAGGACAGTACATGGCATTTTAGCTGGTGACAATTCACCATACACTTGAAAAATATAACTTAAAATTAATAACAGTATAGTAAAGATTAATATATAAAAATATTTAAAAAAAAAAACATACAAAATAAAAAAATAACGACTAAGTAAAAGTTCACAAATATTGCTGCTGAAAAATTCCACTTTTCATTCATTCGAACAGCCCTAGATACTGGTGATTCATATGACCTACGAGAGTAGCAAGTTTTAAGAAACAAAACTTAGTGGTAATATTATAAATTGGGAGCATGTATGTTAGTAGTCATGATAATTTCATGATTAATTTCTCGGAACGGAAGAAGAAGAGAAAAATGCTTTAAACTTGAAAACTATCTTCGAGCTTTAAGAGAGTGAAATAATAGTATTCGGTGGGGTTGTATTTATTTAAGGAATTATCAAAGGAAAAATATACATTTTTTTTTAAATAATAGTATCTTAGAAATTTCTTATGGACTCGTTTCAGTACTCATACCGAATTATATTTATATTGCAGAATATTTTTAGCAAAACAAAAAGTTAAATAACAATATTTTCGGAAAACCTTGTATGTATAATGTTATTTTATTAAAATAAATGGCCCATAATCAATATCATCCTTCACTGGATAAATATTCGACACCCGCGACATGTTCCGATTAACGACGTAATTGATGAATAAATAACATAGATTATAAAATCTATACAACAAAGCCGTTATTGAGATCCCCGTTCGTGTCACATAGCTCTTGACTTTGTAATTATATTTGATCGTCAGCACACACAGAGTTAGGTATAAAACCATCTTTTGAATGTAAAATCGTGCAAGTAGATATTTTCATCACTCCAAAAGCTAATTTTCTAATTACGAAGTCACTCCAACAAGTAAATATTTGAAAGCAATTTAATTGTAGGCTATTTCATTAAAGTTGATATATTTTTTATTTGAAGGGTGGTTACAAATAACAAACCGTCTATAAAATTTCATTTTTTTTTGCTATTATAAGCTATGATGGTTTAACCTTTTATTGTATAATAATTAATCTTGACTTGACTGCCTATTGATCAAGTATCCAGTTTTTTATAACCACTATTTTATGAAATATTAAAATATAACATTTTAATTCTTTGCATTCAATAGTTATTCATATCGACTGTGGAAAGGAAAAATGACGCAAACCACAGTTATTTAAAAACAGTTTTTTTTGATAATCACAATGTATACAACTTGATACACATTCTAGTGGGTACACAGTTCACAAAAGAGTGTAAGCTGAAAATGCCGAATTAGTATATAAATTTAGCTTTTAAGTTTGGAAAAAGAAGGGCATGTGGAAATTACGATCGGGAAAAACACTTAACAAAGATTTTTTTATTTTTGTTTTAATGTTTAATTTATTTCAGATAAAGTCAACTGAAAACCAGTTTATGAGTCTGTGTGCAGTCCAAGGTTTTATATATTTCATAAATTGCCTTTAGCCCAAAATCATAATTTTTCCTTTCTACAGTCGATATGCACAACTTAAAATCTATATCATCAAATTAATAAGTTTGTAGGTAAGAGTCAAATAGAATAAAGCAAATTTGACATAGTTGAAATGAAAGCTTTGAACAAATGCTTGTTATTTCGTCTGTATGCCTTCAGCAGCGATGTTTTTATAAGCCATTGACAAATATGCTCAAATACAGAAGACAATTATTTAATTGATTGAAAAAGTAAATTCAATTTGAATTAACTAGAATTCGAAATACTTTTTTAAATTCCATGGCTAACGAAATGTTGTAACCTTACACATATCCAGCTTCACACTTTCACTATGCATTTTGAAGACTATTTTTTAAAAACACCTTCGTGTTGAAAAGGCAACTGCAAAATAAATGAACCCTTTTCAACCTGAGAATAACAAAATTATAAGTGTATTTTTTTGTTGAAACAAATGATACTTTGAAGACTAGCTCATTGTTACATATACTTCACCAAAAATCTACACTGTTGTACATACGTAGTTCTCGCGTCCCACTTTGTTTGATTTAGAAAAAAAAAGATTTATTCTTGTGTTAACAATTTTAGAACGAACTTAGCATCACGAAAATGACTCTCTTTGTTTAAAAACAATTTGTATACTGTATGTGTGTATGTATGTATCCGCATGTGTGTGTACATGTACGGATATAGTATGGAGGAAGCATATGGAATGTGATTTGCAAAATAATGCATATGGAGTTCCCGTGAATTTCTTATCTCTGTAGTGATCGCGCCCTTCCGTCTGCAAACGACGGTAAGGGGATGCAATTTACAATTTTTAAAATCTTTATCGATGAAGGAGACTGGAAGAACCTTGACGCTGACGCGTCCTGGTACTTGAAGCTCCATAAATTTGATATCCAAAAAAAAAAAAAAACGTGTAATACCGTTTTCATAATAAAATATGGTGTTGCAGTTATAATGAACTTATTTAAATGAAAAAATCCTTTATTTGCACAGTGTCTTACATATTGAATGAATAATATCAATATGATATTACTAAGAATGGTCGTAGACAAATGAGATGTGATCGTAAAAATCGAATTTTTTAGTGTTTTGGATAGTTAAGTAATACGAATATTTGTACAAAAATCAATTACATTCTGACATCAAGTATTGTCTTATATAGTCTTGTAAAATGCAAGTTATGTTTTCTTTTGTAAAGTATCACTATTAACCCTTAATCTTTAATTGGGCTCATTAGAGGTAAAGTGAGCCAAACGGTATCTTGGAAAAAAAACTCAGTTGCGTTGTACACGTTTTAACGTACTGTAAAAGTGAAGTAACTTTAGTAATGCACATTGCAATATGTAGTTTTAATTTCATAAAATAAAAATATGCAATCCACCAAAGCACCTATTAAAGTCGTGATATTACTTAAAATTTCAAGAAAAATATTTTCATCATTTTACTAGTTGGCTCACTTCACCTCCAACTGACCCAATTGATATTAAGTACATTAAATCGAAGTTGCTTCATGAAATTCATATAAACCAATTTGTAAATATTATTAGCTTTAATTAAATTATTCATTATGCATGAACGATTATGTCATATTGTGAATTTACATCGTTTGCACTATGAATTTATACATGTTGCACTAGCTGCATGAAAATAATAATATGCAACATTGTGTAGTTAACGTTTTCAGCCCATTATTGATATGCTTAGAACTAATTCAGTGGCTTTTGTCCGCTATTATATTTGATTTCAAATGATAAATAATTTGCAACGTATATTTGACTCAACAAACATTTCATAACATGTCGTTCATTGTAGTAAATTATTTAACACAAAGTATGGGTAAATTAATTTCAACATTGGGATGTATATTTACATTTGTCATTACAATAATACATATTTGTCACGATTTGTACAATACATCACTTAACAGTACAATAACTCATTTCTATTTTAATATACAGTGCCGAAAAGTATTAAAATATTGTTATATTTTTATGAATATTTCGGTTTATAAAAATATAAAATTTTTAGCCAATGAAAACGTGTATTAGTTTAACAATAACTACATTTTTATTAAAGAACAATGTCATATAAAAATCAGTTGTACGAACATAATTTTTAGTTCAATTATCCAGTTTTACATCTGTAAGTGTAAAATTGTAAGCCGATAAACAAACACACATAACATAAGCAAGATGACAGAATTGGAGATATTCAAATTCTTATTGTAATTTTCTATTCTCAAAACATATTCAAGTATTGATAATTATAGTTTAAATGTCTAATCAAAACAATTTATGCTGCAGACCTAACCCACATTTTTTTTTTAATCAATAGCTCTGCTACCTGAGAGTTTCTAGTTGTCAAACAATATAAGAGTTTTACGGCAGAAATGAATAAATGAATAATGCTGCAAAGGATTTTTTCAAATATATTTCTTCATTAATAAAGGTAATCGACCAACCACAGTTTGACACAAGGATATCATTTTCAGTCGATTAATAAAAATGTACGATACAAATAAATCCTTGTTGCAAGTTTATTATAAATTTTACGATTTTTTGTATTGTTTAGGGCACGATATGGGTTCGCGCAGTTGAGAGTGTGTGTGTGTGTTGGGTGTTTGGGGGGGGGGACTATTTTTTTCGATGGGTCGGGGGGCGGATCTAATTTATATGTCATATAATTTTATGTTCGGCGGCCTGTGTGGCTTTATTAACACTTGGTAATAGGGTGTGGCTCTTAATGTCAGTGTACTTTCTGTCGGTCTATGTTTGTCTGGGTGGTGTTTGGTGGGCAGCAATGGCTTTTTTCTGGGATTGGTGTGGGTTACAGGTGACGGGTTGGGGTGTATGGTGGTTTGACTGGTGTAATTGTAGTTCTGGGTTTGGACATAGTCTGGGCCAGTGAGCTTTGTATTGGACATTTTTTGGTCTGATTGTGGGCGGGGCTTGGGGGGGGGTTGTGTGACAGGGGGGGGTGTGAGGTGTGGGTGGTTGTGGCGTTGGTGTTGTCGTGGTTGGTGGGGGTTTAGCATGACGTTTGGGTGTATGTTAGTTTACGGTGGGGTGGCTTGTCTGCGGGGTGTGCACGCGTGTGGTGTGGACTATTATATAAAATCTTTTGCACAAGCACACAATTCACCACATATTTTCAAGCCAGCGCGTATTTTCTTCAGAATAAAATAATTCATTTAAACTAAAATACTTTGAAAAAATGCAAAAAATAAAAAAAAGTATGCATTTTTACTACAATGAAAAACAAAGACATTTTTTAATGAAATTCGAATAATCCTATACAGTTGTTGGATTCGATTACAAACAAAAAACAGTTAAATGAAAAGATATTTTGTAATGAAATTTTTCTTCGATAAAAGAAAAAATATTATTTAAAAAAAAAACGTACACCTTGTAAATTATCCAATGGTGTGATGGGGGATACAACGGTTAGTACTATAGAATTCATCGAAACATTATCCACTAAAGACGGTTTGAATCAGTCTACCAAGTTTATATTCCACCAAATAGTTTAGGTCAGGTGTGGGCAAACATTTAATTCAATATATACCAATTCAGTCGCATCAACGCTACGAAAGACTGTATCTTTACAAACATAGTTTATTTGGGTGAAAATTTTAATTGTGTATCTGTTCAATAATTAAAAAATATTTCCATTTTATCGCTTTTTACATTGCAGTTAACAGTTAATATATATTTGATAAAATTAACTAAGAGATTTAAGAAAATTCATATTTTATAACAAAAATAAATCACGAATGCGTATCGAGAGGTCGTCGTCGATGGCTTTGGTATCAGTACTCACGGACTCGAATCCCGGTACGCGCAGTTTTGTTTTATGATTTTTCAATTGATTTATGGATTTTTTTTCGTCATTTTTAAATTTCTCTCTCAATTAAGCCAAAAATATTCTTTTCAGCATTAATATCTTATTACTTATATTGTAATGCTGAATATGCCATGATTTTGAAAAGCTATTCCAATTATTAAAAATCATCGTTTTTACCTTCTGTAGATATCTAACAGTGACCCACCTGTGTAGCAAAATTAAATTAAATTTTCCACATCCAAATAATCAATTTCAATGTTTTGAAATGAGCATTTGAAGGTTGATTCTAAAATATAATGTAATTGTACTTTAAATTCAAAAGTATTTAAAAAACCACACGCGCATGTCCCGCGCGTTGTATACAACTCACAAGCCGTGTTTTTCTGACCCCTGGTTAAGGTATTGTATTATTCAAAACACAAAACAGCCATGTCCGAACATAAATTATTCGCAAATAGAGGGCAAGAGTTGTTACGTGCTCGGAAACAAAATGAGAAAATTGCAATTATCTCAAAACTATCGCACATAGACTTTTTGTATCGGGCTCTTTAAGTTTATACGCCTAATTTTCGGATCAAAAATCGATAGTAAAACTAATTCAAACATTCATTAATCTTTAAAAAAAAAGGCATCTGAGAAAAATATATATTTTTCTACCGAATTGTGATAAAGGTGTGAGAGTGACAGACATGTTTAATAATTTGGTTGTGTCAAAACATTTGAATTTATTTCTGTATAAATGTAACCATTTCAGTCATGCATATTTTTACTATTAAACTAACCAAACACATGTTTCAAAAATTTCCTTTTGGAATATAAATCACTTATTCTATGTGCATAAGACAATACTTTTGTAGGAAAGTTTATGTATTCACAGTGGCTCAATGATAATCAATGTCTGTTCTCAGCTTAGAACATACGGTCTCCTTTGTGACTCCTTTTTTACTAATATGTCATATCAACAGACAATGTTTTACAAGAATTGCTTTCAATTCAGTCAGTCAAACTTTCAGAATAAACGGTTGTAGACAATTTTAAGATAAAAGAATGTAGATTAAAAGTGATCGTCACTTCCGTGTTTTACTATTTTGATGAAGAAGATAGCATGCTAATATCACAGATATATTTGTGTTTTAACACAAATCTATAAGTTAGTCATTATATACAGTGCCGGCGAGACGTTATTTGGTGCCCTAGGCAACATTCACCATAAATCGTGAAGAATTTCGGGATTGAGAAATTATTTCTCAGCAATTTTGTCTCCTGCTGTGGTCTAGTTGGTTAGAACTTGCTCTACTAACTTAGAGGGTCTGGGCTCGATTCCCAGTAAGGTCAATGTCAAATTTAGATTTTTCAATTTAAAATTGAGACCTAAGACATGGGTGTCTGTGATGTCAATTTATCTTGAGTTTATCTCGAGTGACTTACATTACTACAATTTTCATCGAGTTTTTTCTCGTATGATCTTATTTATATGTATAAATATTTTTAAGAAAGTTAAAACTCAAAAAAATCTGACGAATATACGGACTCCCAAAATAAATAAAAATTGCTCTCCCTAAATACTTAGTTTGACTATAAAGAGCAGTACTTTTGTGATGGCAAATTTTTTTTAAGCCACCGCTTGAAGCTCACTGCATAGATATTTAATATTATTAAAGTATACAAAAATATTTTACTCTCGCCCTATTTATTCTGGTATTCATGATATTTTTAATTATTAAAATACCGGTTTTAAAAAGCAAAAATTCCCTGTATTTTGGTCTGAAAAATTATCCAATATCGAACTTTGCATGAACAACTGTAACAAATTGTCCTTAAATTGCACAGGATGAATTTAAATATTTGAAATCTGTTAAAAATTGTATCAATATTGACAGGCTACAGAATTGGTGAGCATTCCGATAATGTAATATTATTAAAAAAAATTGAAATATTTATGAAAATCAGGTATTTATGATTCCGGTGTATATTTTAATGGCGGTATAATAGTATTAAAAATAAAATACCGGTATTGATATATTCGTCTGGTATTGCAATCCCTTAATAAAGCACACATTTTCGTTTATTTTAAAATATTTCTTGCATGTCATTTCTCTACAATAGCAAACATTTTCATAGCATAATTTCATTTAGATGGAAAATATTTCAGGAACTAAACTACGTTCAATAGAAAATAGTTTTCTTTGATATAACATTGTAGAATATAAATTTATGAGTTAGTATGTTTCTTGCTTGCCTGAATTTTATATATACAAGATATACATATATTATTTCAACAGGGTAAAGAACATGTTTTATAAAATATTGGCAATATTTCATATGACATATCCACTATCCAATGAAATACAAAATTGTTTGAACAGAATGAAAACATCTGACATATTTTCAATGCACATTAAAGTATTCTTTATAATATTGACAATGTTAATTAAATTACGTATATATTTATTATTACACCAGCAAGTTTCAGATCTGTACGACCAAAGAGTATATTATTAAAAAAGTGAATATTTTTTTCGTTATAATGCTCATTTATTTATTTATATGCATTTTTTATTTTGGCTTATTACATTTCTTCACCACTTCATGTTTGGGTCAGACACATTTGAAACTTACTATGTCCATGAGTAATACTAATGATACTTATCAGTTTAGCGAAGAGTGTAGAGCAATACTGAAAAATTACTAGAACGCAAACTTGTGGTGAGTAAATGTACAACTGAATGTGATAATGAGTAACATTATTGAAGAAATATATTAAAATCATTGCCGTGGGATAAGATTCGTGTACTCTTGTTGTTTTTAGACGAGTCAGTCGGAGTCATAAAAAACTTGTGACGCTTTTTACTCCGGTGTATTTCCCATTTTTTAAATTACTTAAACAAATATTTTTTATACTATGGGAATTTCATGACAATGAAAAATATTTGTCTCACGGTTTATCGATAATAATTATTGATTTTTATTCATGTTTGCTAACTATTTCTTTTTCATCTGCTAAAACACATTATTAATAAACCATGGTTTTGCCATCTGGTAATTGTAGAGATTTTCGTTTCAGATAAAAAAAATCAGCAAAGTGAGACAAATTTGATATTTTGTTCATTGTTAGAGTTGTGCTTTTTCACCGATTCTTAATGTATATGTAAAATTAGGTACTGTTTAAAATTAAGGATATATTTCAAACAGATTCTTTGAAACATATTACTGTCTCTTTAGTAAATATTGTGATTCATTTTTATTGTTAATGCTGCTCGATTTTATAAGCAAACGTTTTTAGATATTCTATTTCTAGTTTTTTTATGGTCTTTTCTGCGATTGTGCATATTATGTTTTCCTTAATCTCTCAAAAAACGAGAGATGCATCAATTGTTTATCACGTATTTCTCCCAATATTAAGTTTAAGATAATATTTATTATAAGTTCATAAGAAACGGGTATGGTTATTAAACAGTATTTAAAACTTTCGGTGCAAATTTCATTTTCACAAAACTTCATCCAATTTCTTAGGACTAGCTGTTTTCTTATGGTAATTGTGATTATTTGGTCTCGATAATGGCGAAACTTTCTAAATATCGCATAACATAGCCCACTTGCTTACTAACTATCATTGAAATTTGGTACTTAATACTTGGCCACCACTTTGGAAGCTTGTTTGTTATCAAAAGTCTTAGCGAAACTATTATTAAAAATTACTAACAATTAAATATAATTAAACTTTGCTAATGAATATCGCTAGGCGTCCATTAAAATATTCTCATTTCTCTCTCGCAAAGTATAACGCGACCTTTATTTGAACAGGCCCATAGTATAAACTTAAATATTTGGTCTTCGTACCTTTTTGAAAGTAAGGCGCCCAATAACTTTCTTAATTAGAAAACTTTTTATTCTTGTTAAGAAATTTCGAAGATATATTTAATTAATCAACCATCTACGGGACGCAATAAATAATAAGCGATATTCATATACATGACTACGCAAAGAAAACTAATTATAGTTTAGTTTTTTTATGGATACGTCAATCTTATAATGATTAAATACCAGCATAAAAAGCATATTTTACCCCTAGAATGACACCTCCACAATCCTAAATCGTATTTTAAGATTTCAAAGCTCTTTTCTTCTTGCTTCAATGTACGCTTAACTTAATCAAACCATCTGGAGAGTGCATACACAATATTAAACTTTTGAATGTTATAAAAATAGTAATATTTCAATAATGTATTTATTGTTCAAAATATTTTAAAGATAGTTCAGATCGCAATACAGCAATAAGTCTTATAACTTACATCAAGTATCTAGAGATATGTCAATCTTACAGTATCATAATGTATAGTGACCAGGCAACTGATTTGACTTTCACATCTAAAACAGATTTTTTTGGTGTTGTTCTACAAGCAAGACATGTTATGTATATGTATAATACTGACATGAAAAAAAAAATCAGGGATGGAAAATTACAATTTGTCCTAAATACAAACAAATTAACAAGATATAATTTAAAATTTCTACTGAAGGTGCTTGGCAGAATTTCAATATTAAATTAACAAGAGATTAATAATTAAGTCATTAAGAATTTCAAATTTTATTAGCATTTATTTCAATATTTTGACACTCAATCGCGAGGAGCTAGTATTCTAGATATTTTAAATTTTTATTCGTTAATCTCTTGAGATAAATTAAAAAACTGTTTTCACCGAGTCACTCGGGATCAATTTAAATATATGATAGTTCACCACAGTCATCTTTTTCTTAGATCTGTTGTATGATAAATTAATATTTACTAAATTCCTATTTTTTTTGATCGACTAATTTTAAATACATCTTTAGTAAATTTAAATTTTCGAAATATGAGTGCTACACCACATCAACTTATCAGCTCTATTCAAGCGCTTGTATTTTAATGTAAGCTGAAAAAATCATAATAATTTTCATTATACATTAAAACTTATAATGAGTTAATAAACCAGTTTCAATTGCTGTCGACTGCAGTACTCAAGTGCTAGACATTGTAATCCTTTGTTCCTGGATCCAGTGTCTGAATTGCAAGTAGAATATTTGCATAGCATGTGGTATCTGTCAGAAGTTATATAGATAAATACCAAGTACAGGAAGTCTGGATACTTTCCAATATTGAAGAATCATACGTCAAACTTATTATGTGTGGGATAATTCAGAAAGCAATATTAATTTTTTCAAGGTAGAGTATATTTTAAAACTCCATAAATAACAAATATAAGCAAGACAGGAGAACTCTAAATCTGTATACACAATAACAATCAATATTTTAATTCTTCCTGCCTTCTTCCTCTCTGCTTTCAATCAATATAACCAATCAAACTCTTAACTTTTTATTTGTAAAATAGTTTATAGTAAATTTCAATGTTCACTGTATGATAAAAAAAATATATATTAAATTCAAAGAGCAAAAATAAATCAACATAGTTACACAACCAGTATAATAACAAAATTATCTTAGTATTTGTTGTACTTTAAAACTGGCAACACTGTCAGTCTTAAAAAATGTGAAATACTCTTTTGTGTTATTTTGGGATATTTTTCAACCCGCAGAAGCAAATCGACTATTAAATTTTTTACAAGCTTGAACCAATAAATAGGTATCCTCGGTCTTGAACCATCTCGGTGAAGTTCGTTGATATGGATAACGGATGGCAATCTCAAAAATTCTATGGGATTATTTTTGATCAATACTGATAGTCTTGTACGTCGTACTTCAATGCCATTCTCTTCATTTAGTTTTGTAATGATAAACCGTGAATTATATCACTTAGAATATATAATATTATATATTAAGACCTTGTTTGCTCGTAGTGTAGATAATATGGATTCCGTATGGAGTTAATATCAACATCTGTTTTTTGGCAAAAATTGCTTGTTAAATCAGAGACATCACAGACAGCCATGCATGTCTTTCAATATTTATCCATAAATTTATATTGAAATAATTAAACTAAAATATTGTAACTTACGTCTGTACTGGGAATTAAACCAGTGAGCTTCATAACTGAAGCCAACAACGTTAAACACTTGACAACGGATCCAAAATATACAGTGAAACCTCTCATAACGAGTTTAATCCGTTCCAGAGTCTTACTTTTTATGTGAAACATTCATGCGAAACAATTTTTCTCGTATAAAACAATGTTAAATACACTAGTTCGTTCCATGCCGAAAATAAAATCAATTTTTATTTGTTTAACTTTTATTAAAATAAAATTACAAACTTATAAATAGTATGCGTTAACAACCTGGAATGCTATTTTGATTTGCAAAAAAACAATTTAAAAAATTGACTAGTTTATTAGTATGAATTTATAACAACTAATAAATTCCTTTTTACTAGAAAGTTGTCTAGAAACATTCGTTTTTGCCGCCTCTTCAAAATTTGGTCAAAATGTGACACAGCATTGTCATTGAATACATTCGTAAAACGCATACAATTTTTTTATAGGGCTTCTCAATGCACGGTGCGACAGTTTCCCATGTTTTAATCATTTCTCTTATTGCGCCAGAAGATTGTTGATCTGCTACTTCCTCCTTCCCCACTAACAAACTCTCCTCCATAACTTCTTGCTGTGAAAAACAATGTATCTCCATGAGCTCTTAGGTGGTCAGCTCTTGACTGTGCTCCTCTACAAGCTCATCAATATCGTTGTCATCCACCTAGTCCCATGGTATTAGAGTGGACACTCACAGGTGAGTGACGTGAAGATGGGACTTTCTCTTTCTGCGTCACTCGTTATGCGAAATGTCGCTCGTTAAGGGAGAATTTTTTCACAATTTGTTTTGCTCGTTATGCGAACTACTCGTTATAAGGGGTGCTCGTTATGAGAGGTTCTACTGTATATGTATATATATTGACTGTGGAAAGGAAAAAGGACGTAACCCACACATAACAAATTATACAGGATACACAAAAAACGTTTTTTGATGATTTTGGGCCAAAGTCAAATTATGAAATATACACAACCTTGAAGTACAAGGAGATTGATAAACTGGTTTTTTATCGATATTACCTAATATTGAATTAATATATTTTTTAAGAAAAACCTTTTTTAAGCCTTTTTTTTTAATCGCAATTTTCACAGACCTTTCATTTTTTAAAAATAAAGGATAAATTTAGATATTGATTCGGCATTTTTAGCTTACATCCTTTTAAAAAAATGTGTATCGCGTTGTTAACATTGTGATTATCGAAAAAAAATTGGTAACGTCCTTTTTCTTCTTCACGTCTATATATGTATTTGTAAGAATAAAATAACAGGATGTAAATTTTTTCAATAAATTTTATATTTATTTATTGAATTCAAAATTTTCACTTGCCGTAAACTCGTAGACTGATTATTCTGCCCCAGAAATAGGAAAGGTAACCCATGTTTGCTGAAGTCATTCGCATCTTGAATACTCCTGCAAACGACACATGTTTACCGGTCATTAGGTTTTAACCTTTTAAAAGAAAAACAGACCCACGGTGTCGAGATCGTGTTGGGTTTTTAACGATTTAAAACCATCTAAAAAAATGCGAGATTATATTTCCCACCAAGGTAGCAGATTTTTAAAATATTATATTTTGATTAAATCTTATAATATGACAATACTGTTTTAGGCGCTTCTAAAAACAGTTGATGTTTATGCAGCAACGAGTTTTCCACTATTGGTTTCCGATTTTGTGTACATTTTATAAACCTTGATTTTTTTAACCATGTCCGCTCCCAACGTGTAGCATAAGGACTCCTAATCGAGTTTATCTCAACAGAAGTGTTTAATTGCTTGTTAATCAGTTGCTCAACCTCTTTTTTCCAAAGAGAGTATGAATATAAGAACAAAGCTAGGATAGGACTAGTGGTTAGCTAATCGCACTCGATACGCTCCGTTCAAAAGATAGGACGGATGGGAGGGAGAAATTTAAGACATCACATACATCCATGCCTTCAAACAGAAATTCATAAATCGAATGAAAAATCAATTTATAAAACTGTCCGTACTGGGATTCGAATCTGTGACCTCCGTAACTGAAGCCAACGACGTTGACCACTCGACCACACAGACGGCAATACTTTTCTCAAATTATTCTTTTTTTTAGGCCTTTCATTTTTATTGTAACAAAATATAACAAAAAGTTTTCTAAAAAATTTAGGTAATTTACCGAGAAAATAATGTCAACGAATCAATTAGAAATTCGACTAAAATAGCAAAGTACTTTTGCTCTTCCGTGATAGTATGGGTTTTGTCACCCAAAGAATTAAACTTAAATCAACTCAAGTTTTGAGTTCGGTACACTGCCGAGACTGTAAGCCCATCCCTAAATGGTGGCACACATCTTAAAGCACTTGGCAAAATTTTGCAGCGAGAAGACTTGCTCTCGCTAAGTAATCGCTAGGACACGAATAGTATAGCATCATACGCTGTAACTAAGCTCATCAGCTAACAAAATTATGCGGATTGTTCTACAAAGTAAACCTCCAGTGAATCTCCATCTCTACTCATATTATATTAGGCACAATAGATTCAACTAAGATACATGCGCGCTGGTGTAATTTAATGTTTAGGTGAAACTTTTGAATTACGCTTGATGTTGAAGGAACAGAGTTTCCCGAGTTTTGAATTTTCACACTAAAAAAGAACGGACACTGCAATTTATCTGACACTGAAATCACTCCGTTTCTTAAAACTACGATAACAACGCTTTACTTCCAGAAATGTGCTTCTAAATATTTGAGCAACTTAAAAAAAAAAAAAATCTTGTTGGTCACTTATAGGGTGCTCACTATCATTTCTTGGTGAAAGGCATTATATTAAAAAAATAAACATTACTTGATAACACTCGTCATGGGCAGAACCAGTCCTGATTATTTTAAATATAAGTAGAATAAGTACAAATGAATATTTTACTTTTTGAACATCTTTTTGATACAAGCATAAAAAAGATATATTGAAAAGTCAATAAGCTCATAACAAGCTGTACTTTTTTGAAGATTTAGTATACACGTATAAACACATCACAGTGATAATATTATTCTTTCAAAAAAGGTTTTAAAAAAAATACAATGAATCACTTCATAATAAGGTGTTAAAATAACAAAGTTTTTTAGTTCTAAAAATATTATTTTTAATATAGTTGACAGCTATTTTGGCGTATGTCTTCATCAGAACTATTTTTAAGCTTAAATTAACTCCGATTTATTTACTGGCTTAGAAGAGATACACAATTTATTATATCTTTTCATTCACTCTAACATCCTAATTCATATTAAAAATTATAGTATTATATTTAATAACTTAACTTTAGTGTATCTTGGATCACTACATAGTATCAAAGCACATTATTATGCGCATCTACAATATGCGCATCTACAAATTCTTCATTATTAAAAACACAAATAACACCAAACATCATATCATTAGCAATGACTCATTTATTACAATTTTAGTCTATGTATTTTTTAATAAAACTGATTCGAGTATAATATTAATCATTAAATTATATAACAAATGTCGTAAAAAAGGTCATTGATTATGATTTAATACTTGAAATTATATGTCTTATGCTTTTTTTTCTTATTGCTGATAGTCAACAAATATTTTTCAATATTATCTACTTATTTATACAGCACAATAATGAGATAAACTTTTGCATTCTGCTACTCACACTTTTTTCAAAACGATACTGTAAAAATGATTTAAGCTTGTCCTTGAAGTATATATTTAACCCACTTTGCTTGTGAATAAGTCAGTAATGGTAAACGCAATAAATATGTATGTGTTTAAATGATCGAAACGTCACAAGAAGAATTGTTAAATAGACAGCTCTCCAATTGTTTGTTCAGTTAAACTTCTTACGTTTTTTTTTATTTTAAAATTGTAAAAAAACATTTTCTTTTGATTCGCAGATTCTTCTGGAAATCACATTTATACCGGTGAACCCCCGATGTACCAGGAGCATTCGAGCGATTCCAGTGACGAGCTAGATGAAAACACGATTCAGACCAGCCACGAGCCCTATTTTGAGACATCCGTTTCAAAAAACGTGACTGCCCTAATAGGGAAAACGGCATATCTCAATTGCAGGATAAGAAATTTAGGAAATAGAACGGTAGGGAAATTGTATTGTTAGTATAACGATGTGAGCATATTTTCCTCTCATTCGTGACAAATATGTTTTTCTTGTCATATACGCGGATTGCAAATTATTTATTTTCAACATGCCCGATCACAATGTGAAGTATTTCTACTCGTTATCATACATCGCAGTAGCATTAAAAGCTGTAATTGAATAAATATAAGCATAGCCAATGATTTTATAAAACTCTATAAATATATTATATGTGTGAAATAAAATAAAAATAAAATGATCATCGATTCTTAATAGAGCATTTAAATGTTCTTGAAAGATGTAAGCATATTAGAATGAGACTAGGAAATATAGTAGTTACCTTACATTTTTATCTTCTCTAAATATGGTATTGGATTGGAGTGTAGGTGGGTAGGGTTGAAAACTTTTTTCTTTGATAGCAGTTTGTTACTCAATTAATTAACCTTGTTTTTTTGGAAGATAGTAATGATAGAGTAAGAGGCTGGGGCAGAATTAGTGCATAGTTTATCGTTCTCATTACGTTCCATTTTTGAGATTAAATGGATCAGAGGGAATTTATAAAACACACGCCTTCATAATTTAAAACGAAAATTTATAAATCGATTGAAAAAACAATTTATTAATCCGGAATTAGAGAATAAATATCGCTTCTCAAGTCGTTTTATAATTAAATTAAGAAACAAAACTTATTTTTACTTATACAGAAAAACAGTTCTTACTATTTTTAATACAGTTTGTAGGATATGATGAAGGTTTTTTCTAAAGCTATATGATTATACTAAAAGTGTGCAGAATACTCATTTTTAATATTTAATTAAATAATCCGATAGAAAACTTCAACTAAACTAGTGGGTAATTAATTATATCAAAATAAGGAATATGTATGTTGAATAAATCAAACCGTAAATATTGTATGTATGTAGTTACTTTGATAAGAAGCAAATTGAATCCGCACGTGTTTTGATTATACGTTTCAATTTATAGCTGTTAAATCATTTTGATGTGTCTACAAAAATAGCAAATTCTATCATAATATTAATTATTTTAGTCTGACAATATGTCATACGTGAAGTTATGTTTCAAAACATCATTTTGATTGAGTCAAACACGTAAAACGACTTTAATTAACATGAGTAATTCGAAGATTAGATTGTTAGCCTCCAGACGGGCTAAGAACGAGGAGTAAATGGATTTTCTAACAAATCTATAACCGCACTATTATGAAATTGCGACAAACTTGTGACACAGACGCCGAGCTTTATTTCACTTTGAGTAAGCTTGTTTTGGTGTAAGCTTTAGTGATATTATCAACCTTATGAACCGGAAAGTTTGGCATTGTATTTCAATATTACATCATGATATTATATATAATGTATTCGCTTCAATTTATTTCAAATATTATAAAAATTGTTTTCAGGAAATTTAATTTTTATTATTTAAGAATGATTGGATAAACAGTGTAGAACATATTTTTATTTTTATTTTTAGCAATATTCAATTCATATTCATAGTAAAAATATGTCGTTGCTTATATATATATATATATATATATATATATGTGTATATTTTTTACCATATCCGCTCCCAATGTGGAGCAAATGGACTCCTAATGGAGTTTATCTCAACATAAGTGTTTCTACGAGAACTGCTAGTTACTCAGTTGCTCAACCTCTCTTTTTCCAAAGAGAGTAAGAATAGAAGGAAAGTGCTAGGACAGGATCAGTGGTTAGCTAATTGCTCTCGATACGCCCCGTTCATAGGATAGGATAGGTGGGAGGGGAGAACAATTACGTTGCTTACATTACGTACTGAAAAAAGTAACATAGTTCCAGTAATTGACAATACCGATTTAAAGTGTTTTTTAGAATAAAGAAGACATTAAAATAATAAAAAAATACATTTATTATTAAAAATTGTCAACGTGATCTTCTTATATTTTTTAATCAGATTTAATCTACTCGTGTAGAAAGGAAATCAGAAATATTCATTTCCATGACTCAAAAATCTATCAATATTCAAAAATCTGCAACCATCTGATCACTAAAGTACAGCTTCGCTAGGCCACATATGTCGGAAATTATTTACGAAATCGATGCTTAGATAAAGTCAGAACAATTGGTCCGCTTTTTTCGAATGTTTACAACCCAATCAACGCCTCAATACGACTGTAATTTTTAATGAACATTAACCAGCATACATATTTTTAATTTAATAAATTCTATAAGTGAGTCGTCTGGTAACTGTTCCATACATCATGTATGGAACATTTCTGCTTTTGATACCAGACGACTCAATTTTATATCGTTAACTTAATTTAAATATTAAAATTTTAGATAAATATTCAGTAGAGACACGATGTTTTAATTGATCCTACATGATATTTTTTTTCTTGAGATCTAGATAACTAACCAAGACACATAAATTTAACACTATTGACGTCTTTTTTATAGGCATTTTTAATGTCTTTCATACAATTTTCCAACATCGTAGATTTATTTAATTTTCAATCGTCTAGTAATCATTGACAATAAATAATTGTTTCTGTCAATCGCGTTGTACTGTTTGTATTAGATTACTCGATCAAGAATTAAAACACTCGAGCTAATATATGAATATTCATCTGTAATGTGTATAATATTGCTTTCACTTAACTCAATTATGATCGTGAGAGACAAGAAAAACCATTTACAAACAACACTATTCTAACTACTATCAATAAAACATTATTTCTTTCTTCATTAAATGAGCTTATATTCATTACACGTTAACTGATTTTTTTAGTGTCTACTGCTATAACTTGATGGAAAGACAAATAATGAAAAAATAAAACATTATTTGAATTAATTAAATAGTTTAATTTAAGATTTCGACTGAAGGTGCTTGGTGGAATATCAATATTAAATTTGAATCGTTCAAATTATGTTCACTCCTACAGTTTTTGTCACTAACGACCTGGGTTTCGCCTTTCGGCATCTTCAGGCGTTCAAGTGCACGGATGAACTTGAACTGACGATGCCGAAAGGCGAAACCCGGTCGTTAGTGACAAAATCTGTGTTAGTGTACATAATTTGAACGATTCAAATTTTATATTGAAATTCCACCAAGCACCTTCAGTCGAAATCTTAAATTATATCAATATTGCTAGTACAGCAAGATTGGCTAAACTCTATAGTAATTACACAGTTATTTAATATTATCAGGACCGGTATCGCTCAATAACTGACGTTTCATTATTCCATTTATTTTTTTATTCTTTTACTCGTAATAATTAATATGACGTCGATTAATTATTATTTTTCCGAAACTTTGTTCGTTTATTACTATAAAGTTTATCGATGTGATAATATGTATTATAAAAAAAATAAGATTTAGAAGTACCTTTAATTTTGTTGTTACTGACTACTCAATCTTAATTGTTCTTTGATGCCTTTGCATATCAGTACTATTTATTTGTTAATTGTTAAGTATAAAACATGACAATTAAATTTAATTTTATGTCACTTATTCATATTCTGTATGTTTATCTGTAAATGACTTTCAAATTTGTATTACCAATTATGTATACTGCCTCAATAGTTCTGCTTGGTTGATTATAACTACACTTGTACTAATGTATATTCTTGTGAAAAACCAGTCCGGATCATTTTAAATAAATTTTAAATTAGTTCAAAAGAGTGTTTTATTTTTTCAAATGAGATACAAATTAATAGTTTTGTAGGTAGTTCAAATATTGTCTTGGTATCAAATTACTCTGACTGAAATAACCTGGAGATATTTCTGCCAGTGGTGGAATTGTATTATTAATATTAATTAAATTTTCAGGTATCCTGGATCCGGCACAGGGATATCCATTTGCTTACAGTGGGGCGCTCAACGTATACCTCTGACCAAAGGTTTCAGAGCGTACATAACCCTCAAACTGAAGACTGGATGTTGAAGGTATTGTTTAATTTAATTAAATATATATATTTTTATAATTTAAGGTTTGGCTTAGCGTATGGTGTGAACAGTCGGACAGGTTTTTTAAAAATATTCGTTTCTAGAAGTTAGTATTTGTTTCCTTATTTAAATCAAATTTACATTCATGAGTTTTTTTTTTGACAATATTTTTATGTTGATACTGTTTTTGGCTGATTAATAAAGTATTTTATTTCTCGTTTGATACTCAATAGTTCTGTTTTTTAAGACTATTAGATTATTCATTGTCATATTGCTTCCATATAAGTGAACTCTTTTATCAAATATTTCTAGAGTTATGAAATACTTTTTTTTTTACTTGTCTTCCATATAAGTATATATACACTTAAATCTAATATAACAGATAGTTTTGTTGTAAGCTTTTAAATATACTTCTTCTGCTATTTCCGTGCCATCTGGTGGTTTTTAGATAAAAAGTCATATTAAATATAAAGTGTATTACGTTAAAACAAAGCTTCAGGGAGCTTTATTACGTGGAATAAAAAAAAAGTATTTTAACTTGCTGTCAACAGCACGTGCTTATCCACGCTTTGTTTTAACGAATACTCTGAAGCGCAAAATTTGCGGACGTCTAAGGGAAAAGCTGAATAATACAGTAAAATGCGCCTCTTTTAAGGTGAATGAGGCAACAGGGAAAGCTTTGCGGGGTATGATAGCAGATGGTTTGGATTGCGTACCGTTTCAAGAATAGTTGCCTTTCCTCACACTTCAAACAGTCTTGGAAAAACAATATTAAAAACGACTGGCAATCACAAAAAAAAAATTAGGAGTGTGTGATAATTGGGTATACAATAAATATTTATATGTTTCATATTACTCTGATTGTAATCCCAAGTGTAACACGTGTTTTTCCATAATTTAAGTTTCAATTGTATCACAGATGGAAGACTTGTTTACGAGGTCGATTCAAATGGCCCACAATTCAGCTTAATTTTTACCACTTATTATTAGGTATTTGTACATTTGTTTAGCTATTTATTTATATCTTGAGCTAATTATTTCCGCATTTATTTCGTGTCTTTTTACGTTTTCCATTAGATACTTCCCAAAAACAGCTTATTTAGTCCGGATTATTTAAAGCAATTTATCAGGTTGCCTTGAAACTAGGCTTTATATGTTTACGTATATTAAAAAAAACACAATTTTTCCCAAAATTTGATAATAGAGATGGACATAAAATGGTTCTGGTTGGCTACACTCCAAAAGCAACAAAACACTTTTGTGAATTAAAAAGAATGCCGGGTCAAGGTTTCAAAATTTATTTGGTTCAGTTTACGATACTTTTTTACCGTGCCAGTATTTTAATTACCCAATTTCAAAAAAGAGAAAATAGTTTTTTTTTTAATTGAACAACATGAAAAAGATATTTCGATTTATATCTTAAAAATATATCAATTCATTTATATTATGAAATGCAACCAAATAAATGACACTCATTCACAAAACAAGTTTTAAGAAAAGGAGAAAAATATACCAGAGTATTTTAGTTCTACAAATATTATTTTATATGATATGGGTTGATAGTAATTTCGGCTTTTAATTCTATTCAGAAATATATCAAGTAAATACTTATATCAATCAATCACCTTTGCTAAAACCCCCACAAGATGCTTTTGAAATTAATTACAAAAAATAGTTTAATTTTAAACTAATTTGCTTCAAATAATCCCGTATTTTTTATTGTTTCGAGAAACTCTATGACTATTGAGAGGATTTACACTGAGTATCTCATTTAAGTCAGTACACATACGTATATAGCTTATTTAACACATGTTTAAACATAGTTACAACGTTACAACCATGAAATCAGCTAAAATAACTATCAAAGTATATACAATATGATCGGTAGAATAAAAAAAACGTTGACAATTTTTTACCTCATTACAATGAAGCACTAAGCAAGTTTGATGACATCAATAAATTATCCAATAATCCTTAATTTGCAAAAATATGTTTGAGTATAAATTATAATTAAAACTTCGTGACACACTTTTATTTGACGTGAAACTTTGATCAAGATATAGAAAATTTCATTTGAATTGACTTGGCAAGAACCAGTAAAAATATGTGTTTGATTTTCTTTTAGATTCGGTTTCCGCAACACCGAGACTCTGGCACATACGAGTGCCAAATCAGCACAACTCCACCGATTGGGTTTTCGATGTCACTTTTGGTTGTTGGTGAGTAGTTTCCGTACTTATTTTTACTAAGTGAACAAAACTTGGGTATGCTGTCATCTTTGCATGCGTTCCTTAGAAGCTTCAATACCAATAAAATAGTTTTATTACGAATATGAAGTTTTATTAGTTCATTCAAAATTTAAAAAAAACACCAAGAACTTCTCAAAAGAATCTTTTATTCTTTTTTTAAATTCTAATACTTCTTTTTCTTTGACTTTATTCGCTTTCTATGTTAATCATAATTACTATGCACTTCTTTGATACCCTGTCTCCCGCTTATTGCTTTTCTTTCTATCATGACTTGCTAGCATCTTTCAGTTCAGTTAATTACATGTTATGAATTGTACCCGAAGTTCGACCAAGACGCCAGAATTTTACCGTTCATAAGAAAAGACAACTAAGATTAACGCTCATTAGAGGTATTTGCAACACGTGACCCAGCTGGTTCTAACTAGAGATTCTAATCGCAGGATCGTTCTCAGAAATCCTGGAATCAAAAAATTAGTTCTGGATTGGATACCCTAGTTCCAACGTCTAACAGTGATAAGCATCGTAGTCTCTGATTTCGTTACAAAACCAAACCACCTCGACCCTTACATCCAACTTAAGCACCTATTGTCCAAGCTCAGAATCCAGTTTTTCTTAATCTTCGTCAGTTGCCACGATTTTTCTACGACTAAGCACTATTAGTATAATGCAATCGTGGGATCAACAAATGAGATGTGGTATTAAACAACTGCTTACCTCAGATAGTCAGCATTAAGTAAAATGTTTTTCAAGCTATCCATAAGCAAATATTGAGCTTTTTCTTTCTACTACTGTTAACCTAGATACGTACAAGGTATATGCAGCTGTTGACCTTGCCGTTGATCTATTTTGCGCTGTTCAGGATTCTAAGCATAGGAATGTAATAACATACATGAAAGAAAATCATTTTCGAAATTTTAGTGCATAAAACATCCAAAACCTTTTCAGAGGCCCACGCACAAAGGTCATAAAAAACAACCAATCGACAAATTCACGGAGTAAGCGAATTAATCATGTTTTTTCTAGCGTAATAACTCATTGCTAATGCGAGAAGTATTTTGATTACTTAATAATATTTACTGAACGAGACATGTGCACGGGCTTGACTTGGATCGTAAATGTTTAATTTCTAATTACTATATTTACACTAATCTCACTGCAAAGTTAAGAGACTAGTTCAAATATTGTCTTTTTCATTAAAATATTTACTAGAGTAAAAAAACAATAACTAGGTATAAATGTCTTCCTAGCCTTCTTTACTTCAATAAAATGGTATGTAGAATATTATCATAATATTTACTTTTGACATAAATTGAAAAATCCACTCACCATAATGAATCCAACCATTCAGTAACCTACATCGATCGAAGAATATAAATTTTAAAAAGGTAAAAAAAATATTTAAGTATTTTAATTCTAGAAATATTATTTGTTATCTATTATAATAGTTGTTCTGTCAGTTCTGACAAAACTGTAAGCCGAAAAAGTCTTCTTTTTTTCACTTTATTACAATAGAGTAAATGCCAATTCCATCAATTATATAAATTTTAATTATCTTAAAATTAACATTCACTTTTTATTATTAACTTTTAAAATACTAGAGATAAGATTTTCAATTTTTTTTTATTTACGCGTGATGAAAGCGTGTTTGTTTATTTATTTTATAATTTGATATATTTTATAAACACGTTTTCATTATGATTTATAATTGTATTTCACTGAAATGGAAATCAATACAAAAATGAATTACTTTCACTCTTATTTTAATGTTAGATTAATATTCATACAAAATCACAACACTTGAAAGCAAATTTGTAGCTAAGAAGTTGATTTGAAAATGTTAATCTAAATACGTAAGTAAGTTAAGTGAAGTATATAAAAAGCTTTTACAATGTTTTCCAAATTATTTGATATTTCCGCTAAGCAAACAAATTTAAATGGTTATTGAAACTTCTTGCGTGGTTTGTATTACTAAATATATTTCCACGTGCCGTTTTCACGGATATGCTAAAAGTATAACGAAAAACTTTGATACTTCGCAAGGAAATTTACAAAGTTTTGCAAGCGTTTACTTTTCATCAGGAAATAAAGTAATAATTTCGTTTTATTTTTGAATCCAAACAAACTTGTTTATTTTTCAATATTTGTTAATCTTTCGTCGTGAATTCAATGATAACATTGTTACCTATCACATATATTTTAATAATTAACACAGCTTTTAAAATACTTTAAATGCCATTGCTAAATCACAATTAGGTACGTGTTATAACGACCACATAATCATAAATACAATAAAAAATGGTTTAAGCTATTTACTTCAATCTAACAACCTGTCTTATAGAATAATTATTAATTTAGATTAATATTTATAACACTCTTGCATTAAAAACATTTTTTTATCAGCATTCATTTAGAATGATCAAATATTTGCAACATACCGGAAAAATTTCAGTATTTGTTTGATATAAGGAGATCTTTGGTTTTGTCGCAAAAGTTGCATCTATGGAGTTTATTCTTTTTTTTTTTCAACTTAAACAAAGACACGTCAAATTGAAAAACAAATATTTTTGTATGCTTCGAAAACGAGTTCATAATTAAAATGTAAAGCAGTAACGAGAATAGTGAGTAATAAGAAAATAACGTTACGTTACAATTCAATTCAATCGATAAATTCAAGTTTGTATTCCATCTAAATTACAAATTGACTGCCTCGATTTATAACGCTTTTAAAAATAAATATTTCTATTGAATTCGATTGGAAGGAAGTGGGTGTAAAAATAGCCACATTTAAGGTAAACCTCCCTCCATGTAGAAAATCATTTTTTACGACTTAACTTTTCAATGCCTTTATTTCTTTGCAATGTCACGCACAATGGTTTTGACAGTAATGAAAATTTCAACACAGACACTGTGAATTTTTTTTTATTCAAACCGGTATAAGCTTTAGTACTTTGAATTTATTTTATTACTTTCTTGAGGAAAGCGTATTTATATCGACACTTTTCGCTTTTTATACCAGCTTTAACTTCTTAATAAATGACTTTGGTATGACAATCCTTAAGTACATTTTTTCATTTATTATCAATACATCGTTTAAGCGTACATTTTTTATCAATTTCAAAAGTTTGATTTTTTATTTAAACGTTCTTGTTATATTTTCTTTTTGATCCAATATTTTTTATTCAAACATGAAAAGCTTTTTTTACTTTTTTACACTACAATAGCTGTCCTTGTGTGTCAACTAATAGAATCAGTTAGGTATGATGAAACATTTCACACCCCTAGCTTAGACTTTGACAGGTTAAAAAAGAAAATGTTGAAAGTATCATTATTTAAGTTATCATAGACTTTCACAGATCTGATATATGAGATAGTTTAGACAAATCTGAGATAGCTTTTTATAACATAACCAAAACAAATATCTTAATAAAAATTTGCATTTTCGGTTTTATAACTGGGCTGGGCCAAATAATAACACATTTTTAGTTTTACCAAGTACTTAGATAGTATATCAAGCTATCAAAAGGAAAAAATGCCTTTTTATTAAGACGGTATGAATCTTTTAATCCAATTATCTTAGTGTGCTGTTTAAATCTAAGCGTTTTTTTTTTGTGATTTGTATTGTCATAATTTTCAAATAATAAAAACTCAATTTAATGTTTTAATTATGAATACTAATACAAACATGGTGTATTTTAAGTAGGGATTTTTTATTGAAGACTAGAAAATCACTTTTTTTATTTTTAATTTTCAATTATTTTACATTTTTACGTCTTCTCACGAGGCACATCTGATCTGGAAAAAGTAATAAAGATATATGAATCAGATCTTCTAGATATGGCAATATTTGTTTGAAAAAACTAAAAATGATCTGAAAAGGTTTGAGTGCTAATTAGTGATAAAGCAGTTATCTTTTTTAAATAATTATGTTAATATTTATCGTTTATTTACTGTTACTCTATGAATTCAAAAATGTACACATTTATTAAAATATGTAAATTACTTAAAATCATCTACTGGTAAAAGCTTTATACAAGTGGTCAGATGGACAAGATAAATAACAAATTTAGGTTTTTTTTTAATCATAAATAGTGTATTTTGTTGATCTCAAATGAAATTTAAAAATCAACACGTTGGTTGTTAGTTTGTATCAATTCAATTGTTGATGAGAGCTTCTGTGATGTTTGCAAAAATCGACTTTTGTATTCAGTATCGATTTCAACCCTTGAAAAAGGTTTTTAAATATTTTACTGTAGGACACGTTCTACCTATGAGTAATGGAATCTAAAAAAAACAATTACTGTGGATGATAAAGCCTCAGTAAACCAGACGAATATTAAATTCATTTTTATTATTATTTTGCCGCAAATTCAATTTGGGATTATGATAATCGCCTGTTAAGAAGACTTTTACTGCCATTATGCGAAACTGACAAATTGAGAAAATTGATTCCGTTTGAGGAAAGAAAGAAACTTTTAACATAAAATACTAAATAAACATCGAATTTAAAAAATATTTCCAACTATTTTTTTTTGTTGTTCAGCTTACATGTATAATATATATAAGTTTATATTTTAATCGATTCTGCTGCCAATATAAAGCATGAGGATTTCTAATGAAGGTATATCTTTAGAAAGTTTTCTACGAGAAGCGCTTGTTTTTTAGATACTCACGTTTTTAAAAAATAAAATAATGATAGAAACTATAGGGCTATGGACAGAATAAATGGTAAACTAATCGTTCTCACTACGCTTTGTTATTTTAGGTTTGAAAATGTATGAGGGAATTTTTCGACATCACAAACAACCATGACTTCGAAAAAATCTATTGAAAAATGCGATCCGTCACCTATGCCAACAACGTTGACCACTGCACCACGAAAACATGACAAGACTGTGATTGGACCGTAGCTAACTGACTACCAGCTTCTGGTAACTCGGTGTCCATATCTTGAAAGACAGTATCACAAAGAAAGAGCTCGGATACTTATTTATTCCAATGCAAACTTTGTGGGATACTCATTTGCTTCCATTATACCAGTGCAGTTGTACTGCAATAAAACATTTCCGCCTGTGTGGTCGAGTGGTCAACATCGTTGGCTACCGCTACGGAGGGCACGAGTTCGAATCCCAGTACGGACAGTTTTATAAATTGATTTTTCAATTGATTTATGAATTTCCGTTCAAAGGCATGGATGTATGTGATGTCGTGAATTCCCCCCTCCCACCCATCATATCTTATGAACGGGGCGTATCGAGAGCGATTAGCTAACCACTAGTCCTGTCCTAGCTTTTTCCTTCTATTCCTACTCTCTTTGGAAAAAGAGAGGTTGAGCAACTGAGTAACAAGCAGTTCTCGTAGAAACATTTCTATTGAGATAAACTCCATTAGGAGTCTATATGTTCCATATTGGAAGCGGACATGGTAGAAAAAAACATTTCACTTAACGATATCTTAGAAAAGCCTACACTAAGCTTTAAAAATAGATGTTTGTGTCAGATATTGGGAGTGATAAAGTGGTTTCAGAAATTCATAAATTATAAAACGGACAAAACAGTGTTTTTTTCAATATTTGTGTAAAGACTTAGTTACTGGCTGGGTCGCTAGATGCAGATGCCTTCGGAAACCATTAATTCTACTTATCGTTTTCGCTGATCATTGGAATTTCAATATATTGAACTATACATCAAATGTACCCAGTGGAACTGAGGAATGCTGGCATGTTATAGAAGAAAACAAAGTAATTGGTAGACGATAGAAAATCACGGAGGTGAAGCGTGGCGGCTGTATGTTTCACGTAGGGAGAGGAGAAGCTAAGAGAAATTTATGGATGTCGAAAAAAAAATTTCGTCATGAAATTACAAACGCTTGTGAGAACATTGCTTGGGGATTACAGTCCTGGTGATGATGAGTGTTCTTTTGATTGTTGTTTAAAAAACCTTCATTCTTTTTTTGATAGCTTATTCTATACAATTCTGAATGCGAGGGGACAATTAACAATAATGGTTCGCAATGGGCTACTTGAGCGATAAAACTACGCCGAACAGTAAATCTGTTGTAATCTCAAAAGAGTTACACTTTACCGGATACATAAAGAGAAAATATAACTGGCACACATACAAATAAAAGGAGGGAAACATGTTTTTTTTCGTCTTCGTTGTCGCGTGGAGAAATAAAAGAGGCAAAATAAATTTATTGGACGGCGCAGATAGAATAAAAGGAATTGAATGCATGCCGCAAATAATATCAAGACAAAGGTTTTTTTTTAAATAGGGTCACTTTGTTTCTGCACAAGAGTCAAATCTGGGCTTTATCGCGATCATAAATTGGTTAATTTACATAATTTTCCCCCGTATATACTTGCCTATTTCCGGGTAAATCGTTTTCATACAGAAAACACCAGATCTTGTTTTCAATATTTTTTATTTTGATTTTGTTGATGGATTATTAAATAATTATGGTTATCTTAAAGATCATTTTAACGCAAAATTAAAATTGATATCGTAGTTTCATCACGTCACAAAAATTTCAAAGCTGTTAGCAAATAACTTACAACTCGTCTTTTATACCGTTTAATTTTGAATTTTAATCAAATAGTAAAGATGAGTTACAATGATTTTTTCAGTACGGTATCTATCGCCACATATGTGTAGACTGTCAAGCTTCTTTTGTCGGGCAGACAAATAGAATCTTTAATGTGGAAAAAAAAAAGAGTCGTCCAAAAAATATAAAATAAATCAGAGTTTGCAAATCATTTAATAGAAAATGATCATAACTTTAACAAAAATAATTAAAAAAAAACGCTAAATAATAAATGGTTGGAAGTTGAAAATGATGCAATGGAATTCAATACAATTATTTACCGAAATGAATCATTTTTAACTAACATTTGAAATAGGACAGGCGGCTCACCATTGTTGAATTTTCTTCCTCTGGGATTTACCCTACGTCATACAAAAAAAATACACATAGAAAGTACTATAACTTATTGTGCCTTTTCCCCTGATTTCGTCCAGTAGCAAGGAATAAGCCTCTACCATAATTTTTATTTTGGTTCCCATCTTACATCATATCTTGAATCAAAATTTACCCTTAATCATAAATCACCCTAAGTTCGTCTGAAGATGCTTCTAAGAGAGGCAAAACACGTATTATTATTTGTTACACAATCCGCGGAATAACTAAATTGTCAAATTTAATTTTATATGTAGTTTTTTTTTCTAAAAAACAATCTATTTCAAAAGGTTATTGAACGTTTCCAGTTATCAACACGAACAATTATTCGATTAAAGATTTGAAATTTTGAAATCAACTGAAATTGTTCTTTTTATATGGCAATCGTTAAAAAAACATTAAATTTCGTTAACATCTATATTAAAATAAGCATAAATGGCTTTCTGTAGGACCATTTCAAAACCCATTAAATTTTACAAAGTTTCTTAAATATGGCTCAACAAAATAATATACTTTTTTTAATGAATGACGAAGCGAAAGTAATTGAAATTGTTTGATGTAGTATGTTTTGAAACCCAAGGTCCAGAGACTTGTTTGACCTTCTTCACAATATGCCGAAAGCACGATGAAACTTTCACACCATCGTGCGTATATATTATTATGTTACTCCCCTACTTGTGGGCATTAGACGAAACATATTTTGCACGGGTCACGTAACTTTGACCCTCTTGTAAATATAACAATATCAACATCACTAAATATACCTACACGATCCAAATAACACTACAATAGACTCTGGAGAAAGAAAAGGTTGATTTTTTGTACCGAGGCAGTATTCTAATACACACACAAACACACGAGAAGAGATATTGTTTTGTGTACGTGCCGTAGCGAAATGGTCAATGCTTTTGAGCTTTCATCCAACTCGGTCACGCGGATAAACGCTTTTGAATTCTCGAATAAGGTTATTATGCATTTATTTTTGAATAGATTAAACGATTTTTGCTCAAAGATATGGATGTATGTTAAAGAAACTTAGCGTAATACACAATAGAAAGTTTAATAAATTGCATAGATCATAAGAATCATTTTGTCAGAGCGGCATCTTTCCCCTGACCTGTCAAAACTGTCAAGCTTCTTATTTAGGGCAGACGAGTAGAAACTTTAATGTAAAAATTAAAGGATACGTACAATATCTAAAAAAAAGTAATTTTTCAGATTTATTTAATCACATTTTAAATAATTTAAGCTACTTGCTATTATTTTTTTTTCTATCAAGCTTAGCTGTATCTTATAAGCAATCAATATGTAATTAGTACGATTCATTTTTGTATATATTTTTTTTGTAATGTACAACTTACAAATTATAATCAACTTTCAATTTCTTTGTCATCCTTTTAATTTTCTGCTTGATGATGCTTCTCTATGAAGAAAAACAAATGTTACAGTTTGTAACACATCAAGTGGGGTAACAAAATCAGATTCAATTTGGTCGCCCACTGTGGTAGAGCTACTTTATGGTCCGGTTTTGATTCAAATTTATCAAATTTAAATTATTCAATTTAAGTTTGAGACCTAGAACGTGGGTGTTTGTGATGTAAATTTACTTCGAGTATATCTCGAATGACTTACAATAAATTCTCATCGAGTTTTTCTCGTATGATGTTTCAACATTAAACATATTAGCCAAATTCCGTTTGAATCAAAAATTACACATAAGAAAAAACATTTAAAATACTTTTCAAAATGATAACACTTAAAAAACAGCTGTATATTAATAACACGTGCATCCTTAAAAAACGTTTTTTTTATTTGTGAATGAGAGTATTTAATGAAAAACAAATTTTATTTAACTACGTACACCTCTTTTTAAATATTTCAACAATATAGTTGAAAGGTTATTCAACTCAAACTCAATTCTTTTCTTAAAACTTCAAAGCACTCAAGTAAATACTTTTATTTGAAGTACGTACTTTATTCTTTCAGCTAGGTACAAAAGTAGCAAAGAAGCATAATGTTTTTGAACAACACAAAAGAAATTTTGTGTATAGTCTTTGAATACAATCATTATCAATCGGTTTTAGAAATCAATATAGGAAGCCTTTAAAGTCATCATTGCTTGACAAGTACTCCTTCTGTTGACGGGAAATTTGTCCCGGGGTTTATTTTCATCCTCTTCACGAAAAAAGTTTTATCACAAGAAGATGAGCGGTATGCATTTTAATACCGCATTCTAAAAACCTTCAACTCAAAAGTAACAGTTGATAATAGTATGAAGCAGATCGGTTCCCGGTAAATTGCTCGAATAACAAGATAATCAATTTGTTTCCGTTTGTTCTGTCCGTTTGTTCTATCTTAGTCCTAGTCTTCTATGTGTTCTGGAAATATATAGAAACAGTTTGAGTAACTAATTAATAAACAGTTCTCGTAGAAACACTTCTGTTGAGATAAACTCCATTAAAAGATCATATGTTCCGCATCTGGAGCGAACACGGTTAAAATAAATACTTACGAAAACTTTTTGTATATTTCACTCTCTAAGCAATTGTCGCACAAGATAAAAATGAAATTCGTAGAAAAAGTCGTGAAAAATCGTTTAAATAACCAAGCAATTCGAATAATTTGTAATTCGAGCAATTTACCATTTACCGGCTACCGGGAAGATCAAGCAACATATCTTGTAAATGGTGCTTTTTTAATGCTTCTGCGATTTATTATTAGGTCAAAATACTGATGAGATTATTTAACTTATAAACACAAGCATTCTCTGACGCAGCCGTTAAATATAAGTTTTTTAATGCAATTTGCTTAACATCGCTTTTTTGTTTTATCATACTCCTTGAAAAATGAATCGCTAGTGCATGCTATCTATATATGTTATATTGAAATTCATATCAGTAGAACTTCTTTAATTTCCTTAATTTTTTTATTGGAAGATGTTTTTTTTCTAAATCTTTACTCTACAGGCGTCCTATTTGGCAGCATCTGTTAAATGATGACGTAGCATGATTCAGCTCTTATGTTTTGATACGTTGCTGTTTTTACACAGTTATAAAGGTTTTAAAAAATGATCTACCCAAATAACATGTCATAATCTTTCTACACTTTAACAGTGTTAACGTCTTTTCTGATGACATTTTTAGCGTGAGCTTTGCCTGTCTCGCTTCTAACGCTGATATTAAGTCGAAATATTTCTTTAAACTGTTAGCACATACAAGTTCAAATAACCATAGCATTTTTTTGAAACAAGTTTAATTATTGTGTATTATTTTGCTTATTACGTTTAATTTAATTTCTTCTCCTTAAATAAAGGTTTCAATAAAAACAAAAACTGTACGATCAAAAGCATATATACAAACATCAAAGTTACCGCTCTTGTTTCTTTACAAGAATGGTACACACGCCTTTCTTCCGTAAAGCAAACGGAAGTTTTCTTCGAATTGTGGAGTCATTTGGTTTCTTTTGTGTTGCTCAGAATCTTGAAAACACTCGGGAATTTCAAACAAAACCACTGATCACCTATTTGATCGCATCGTGACAAAAATATTCTCTCATTTTTACGCTAGAGGAATTCAACGTCTATTTAAAGATGTTTTGAGAATGTAAAATAAAGTTTGGAAGTATATGCAAGCATAAGTAAACTATGCTATTTTGTAAAACTTTTAGTACAACAATATTTTGAATGACACTATCATACAACATATTTCGTACATGCTAATATTTCCTTTCGTTACTTTCTACAAGGAATATTTTTAGTCAACCGATCCAACAGAAGATATTGAATAAATCGTCAACTTATCAACTGACAAATTTTCAGTATATAAAATTTAAACTTATTTTAAACATATATTTATTAAAGACAACGTGATTAATGCATTTCAATTGGAAAATCATACAATGTCAAGTCGGAGAGAATTTTTACAGTTCATTATTACAGGAGAAGAAACATCCCAAACATCCATGTATCGCCCAAGATCTTAAACTTAAATTGAAAAATCTATTCTTGATTCTGTACAAACAGACTAAGACTTAAATCAAGATCGAGAAGAATTTTTAAACATAATTATAAATCTTTGATGCCTGAAATCTACTATTACTAATTACGTAAACCTGTTTGATTTTGGCTTTTTAATAAATTGATTGAGTTAAGGTGGGCCATTATTTTTAATTATTTCACTCAAATAATAAATTGTTTGTAAAATATTAAGCAGATTGTGTATTATCACAAAAAATATATACAAGTTTTGACCAAGAACAACATAAATTGAATTGAAAAATATAGCTAGGATGTTTGAATCTTAGAGCAAGTAAATAATTGGCTGTTTGCAGAATTAATACATGGCTTTTATTGGGAGTCAATATTCAATTGAGCAGTTTCAATAACTTTATTTTAAAGATTATTGAACTGTAAATTGTGTGTGTTTATTCAAAAATTATACAGTCTACAACTCTACACAAACAGCAGACACAGAAGTAAGCAATTTTGTGTTTTCTACGCAAACTATAGTAGTAAATAATTAAATCTGGCTTTCTTGAATTTAAAACAGTGCAACTGTTTCTTGCAAATCAATAATAAAGTATTTGGTGACCTGTGACATTTTCATAACACAATGGTATAACATTTTTATCTGAAAGCAGGCTTAGGATTTTTTAAAACTAAATTAAGCTTCCGATGTGGAGCACATTGCCTTCTAATGGAGATATCTCTACAGAAGTGTAGGTATATAAGCATAGTGTACAGGACTGGTGTTTAACTAATCGCTCTCGCGACGCTCCGCTACTTTTTGGTTATAAGGATGAGAGAAAATGTGTAGGCATCGCAAACAACTATGCCTTTGGATAATTAAAATTAATTCAACATGTTCAATCGAGTAATCGAGCAAAAAATATTAGGAGTAAAACTTTCTCACTTAACTTAATCACTTAGAATAATAATGCTCAGTATTTTTTACACCCAATTACATTAGTTACAATTTTTTCTTCTCTCAGAACCCATCACAACTATAGTGGGAGGACCTGACTTGTACATCAACACTGGCAGTACTCTTAACCTGACATGCATTGTGCGGCACTCACCAGAGCCCCCACCCCATATTTTCTGGACGCACGACAACCAGGTAAGATTAATACTTTTTTTAAAATAACCTGTTTTTAAAAAAATACAAAAAATACAACATAAATAATCAATCAATTCTTGATATAAAATGTTCAAATATGATACTTTATTTTAATGAAAAAAAAAATAGCAAAACTATTTCAATTATACTTAATCTATCGTGCTGTTGGATGTTCTCTTCAAACATGTTATAATAATCAATCTTTTTTATTATTTTGTGGTGACATTCAAATATTCAAAATAAAATTACAATACAAATACATGAAATGCTGCATTCATTTAAAGTGAATTTAATTAAAGAAAAATAAAAAACATTTTGCTTCAATAAAGCCGCACATTTTTTGTAGTTTATTTTACAAATTGATAAACTTTTGTAATTATTTTTTTCCTATATTAAAACTTTAAAATAAATTCAAGCGTTATACGCTGGATAATTGCAAAAAACAGTTTTGATTGAACTTTTCTTTGGCCATTATCGAAAAAAAGTTAGTATTCAATAGTTATTTGCAGTTTATTGTCAGTTTATCGGATCTAAATTATTAGTTCTGAAACAGTAATTATTTTGAATGCAATGACAATTATGCTTTATATTTTGTATACGATGTATTCATTTGACACTTATTTATACATATTCAATTCGTAAAGTTTTAATACGACGATGTCAATTTAAAAAAATGTCAACAAAAAGATTGCTTTCATTGATATCGCTGTTGGATACGTTTTGACTGTTTTTTTCAATGCAAATCACAAAATAGCTATTGCTTAATATTGGATTACACTTCAATGATGCATTTAAAATATTTTACAAGTTACTCTACAACACATAGGCAAATGTAAATAGTTACTAAATAAATAAATAAACCACGAATGAAATATTTTTGCTTTGATATGAAGCTCCTGTCCAAGCTTGTCGTTATAAAGTCAAATTGTTAGTTAAGATAAGTGAAAAGACCAAGAATTCTTGAATGAAAGTACTGTTTCCACAAAAGTGATAATTGCACAGTGAAAGATATTACTTGCACTAGTATGTAGAGCTGTGTACGTAGACGTAATTACATATCACTGTTCTGCGAAGTTATTCTCATGTTCATAAGGATAACGTTATATTTTTTGTAATAGATTTTGGAGGTTGGTATAACACAAACGATCTTTTTACTGCAGTCATGTTTATTGTTGTTGTCATAGAGTTATATGTTTGGTTGTTTGAGTCGATCTGTCAATTAGTTAGTCTTGATTTATCTGTAATGAAAACTTTCTTTTTCTCTCTTTTAGCGCATCACATGCATCGAGATAATGTTGAGAAACAACTTTATTACCTGGTATACAAATTAAGAATTTTTTCTTTGTATATTTGGTTTATATTATATAAAGTTAAAAGATTTGTTTTGTAACCAAAACCTGCTTGTACCATATCAGCTTTATAGAAGAAAAGTTGTACGAAAAGAAATTGTTGTTACTCAGTCGCTTAAGTTTAATTTTTTGAGAGAGTAAAGATATAAAGACAGAGCTGTAGCAGGGTTCGTATTTAGCTTAACACTATGCCTCGTTTTAAGGATTGGAATAGTGGAAGCAAATTTATACCATCACAGAAAACTACGCAATCAATCAAAACCTATGTACCGATTAAAAACTATGAAACACTTTAACCGAAGTCACTCGGTCACAATTCTCGTATACAATTAAAATTAATAATTATTACTAGATTAATTGTGTTATCTACGAAAAGCAAAAACACTGTTTTCTTTCCGGTTCTAAGCTCAAGAAATGCGACCCCAATACCCACATTTTCTTAAATATCCATTTTAATATGGTGATACAATGTTTATAATTAGGGTATTCTTATATCATAGTTTTTGGACATTTTGTAATTTATATAAATACGCGATGCGATAACCAGATAAGCGTCCGCTTATCAGCGATCGTTTGTAAGATAACTGCGCTGAACGCGTCAGTTGCAAATTTATATTTGTATTGGAATGGCGTATTTTTTACGTGCAACTTAAAATATGTTTATTTATTAAAAAAAACACGGATTTTTATAAAAAAAATGTATGAGGAATGATGCAGAGAGATATTTTGAAGCTCTTAGACTATTTTTTTTTTGAAATTTATAAAAATAAGGCCAATAATGAGGAAACCACTGGGGTCCCTAAACGACCTTCATCGGCAGAGAAGTATTTTTCTAGTCTCCGAGCCGCGAGAGTTAAACAATATGTTTTAATAGTTCCTTATTCCACAGCTGAAGTGATAAATTAATTTTTATTGTGCGAATGTCAAGATGTATACTACATTGAAGTTGTGCAATTTTCCTGCTTATGATTATGGTTAAGAATTTTCCCACCCAGACCGTGTGTAGAGGTACGCATTCAATGTTCGTCTATTACAAGAGGAGGCTGGAAAATTCCGTTTCAACAATATGTTCCTTGTTCACATACTGAAGGAACCGTCATTACTGTTGTGGCGTATCACATTCTCGCGTCATTAAGCAAACTTCAAATGTTAATACTGGCATAAAAAGGGAAATAAAGTGTTTATTCGTCTGCAGGCAGTTAACAGCTTGGCTTTTTGCAACCAAGTACATGAACGGCTAAGCGATTTGATACAAATTCACATTTTAATGTCACTATCAACGATGTTACGAACCGCACATAAAAATACATACACGTCTTTTCCCCTCGCAAGTGAGCTAAGAGTATGCAAAACGAATAAAATTTTATACACACTTAAGTCCCCGAATAAACAGGTTGTAATGTAAAATACGCTTTCTCCAAAAAAGTGTCAATTCTTTAAAGATGATCAATTTCACTATCCACCTTCGATGTAGTCAAATTGTCATAAAATAGAGAACAGTTAGTCCTCGATGTATTTAATTATTTCATTCCAAAGCTTGGGAAAAGTCAAATAAATCTTCAAATTGTGCAGTTTTTTAAATAACCTTCCCTAGTATCAGAAGATAGGTGAAAACAAAATGAACATTCATACACATAAAACACAAAACATTTATTTATTTATAAAGATTCAAAACGCACATACGTTTAAATACAAACTATAATACATATTTTAGTACTGGTTTAATAGTGTATGCCTTGTGGCTTTCTCTTCTTAATAGATTAATGTAAATCATGCAATACCGTCGTGCATTGCTTTTGACACGTTCGCAAATCGTTTGGATCAGAGCATTGAGACTTTAAGCCAGCTAGCTGCTAGTCCATTCCCGATCATATTAAAATAGATTTCAGACATCTAATATTACTAGTATTAAAATGTTTGTTCCTTCAAATTGTACCATCGATTCGTCCTTACTCTACAAGAAAAAAAAGACATGTTGAAAAACGTTATGACAACCGATTATAAATAGTTGAACCACTAGTTTCATGACGTACTTTTTTCATGTTTCAAAACTTGACTTATTTACTATAAAATAATATATTTACATCAATTCTATGAGCCTTAGGGTATGATATCGTAGCATCGTAGAATCGTAGCATCGTAGACATCAGTCAACATGACATCAAAAACAAATCAAGCGTTCGTTATGCTGACACACTTGTTACAATAAGAAGTGCAGATAGTATCAAATATAATCAGCGTAGCATGTCAACCAATGCGACGTTTTCTATTGTTGGCTTTCCTCCGCGAACAAACAACGGCTTGTTGCTCTACTCATTTCTATGAATCTATTTATAAAATCATATGTTTACTGAATTATTTCTACATAGAATTGCAGTTTAAACAATAAAGTTTGTTTTGTCAAGTGGTGACAATGTAGTATCAATAATCTTTATTCGTACTTTTTTTCTTACTGAAAGCTTTCTCTTTTAATACGTATAATATAGGGATTGCAATTTATCAATATCGGTATAGCAAAAGTTAGAACAAAGCAAAAAAATACCTACAAATGAGATCACAAACAACGGCTGATAAAATCAAAATCGTTCCTATCATCATTATAAAATATAATGAGCCCCTGAGAGGTGAAGTGGTGTTTTAGGAAAAAAAATACTTACACGGAACAAGGAACGATAATAACACATTTCATTCTGTGAAGGTGGATTTTCAATTTATGAAAGAACCTTTAGTGAATAAAGCTACCTGTATAAATAATTTTTCTATGAAAAATCTATGATCAGATTTAATTCCGTTGTATCTACATGATTAGATAAATAAACAAGTGACTCATTTTGTGAGCTGTTAATAGTTTAATTAATGAATTGTTTTCTGGTGTTACATCAAAGGTGTGGCTTTATATAACTAGTTCTGTGCCCAGTAACACGCAAACGTATGTTCATATTGGTATAGATCTATTCTGTGCCTTTTTTACTGCTCTTGCTTATTTAATTTAAAGAAAAATCTGAACATGGAAATCACTGTTAAATAAATCGATTCATTTAAAGAAAACCTAACCAAACGAATGATGTATTTTGTTTATTTGCAATAGTTTTATTTTGCACAAACCTCTTGCTATTTTCATATTCTTTAACAACGTAATTGTCACAGAGACTGCCCTATTTTTTTTGTTGTTTAAAAAGAGACTTGACTGGGTCTGACAATTAATTAATTGATGAATGTCAGACTCCTTCTCGAAATTTTCAGTACCACAAATAATCTTAACTGGTAGTCATAGAAACGCAAACTCTATTAAAAGAGTCATGGTAACCGAAATATTAGATTTATTTCACGTTGCAAATAATGCAGTGCGGCTGAAAACTGAAATTCTGCACTATTTTTTATACTTGTATCGAATTTTGCATTAAAAATTAACACTTAATTATTACATATTATATTTTACAACTAAGTTAGAAAAATTTCAATTAATTGTTTTGGCGGTCTACTGTCAATTTGATTGAGACTATTAAACTGATCTTGTTTAAAACAGTATTTCTCCAAGCTGCGTGGAACCTTGATCATGCTAGTAATAAGGAAAATACCTCTACGTGATGTTAGAGGTGTGTGATACATCAGGGCTAATTTGCTCACTCTTGCTTCGTTGTTTGTCCCACAGGAGATAAACTACGACTCCCCACGTGGCGGAGTGAGCGTTATCACGGAAAAGGGTGACATCACGACGTCCTACCTGCTTATCCAGAGAGCAAAGGGTCCCGATTCTGGAAAGTACACGTGCAGCCCGTCCAACGCTAACCCACGCACGGTTATTGTGCACGTGCTTAATGGTAACGTTTTTTCTTACTCAATTATATTTAAAAAAATCTACCGTATTTAATTTAAAAGAATTTAAAAATGGACACGAACTAAAACATTTTTTCTTTTACACGCATTTTTTTTTTTATTAAACTCTCCAAATTTGACAGTGATTTCTGTAAAACTATTACTTTACATAACGTTAATAGCATTTAAAAATTATAGTTATAAGATATTTACTTTTACAATAGTTGTCGAATTTGCTTGATAGTCAATCATATTATCACTCTTTTTTTGTTAAGTTGTATTGACGTAAAAATTCGATCAGTGAATTAAGCACCTCTAAAGATTGTACTTATACATTTCCCCGCTGTAGTCTGATTAGTTAGAACTTGCTCCATCGATCAGGTGGGTCTGGGCTCGATTCTTGGTTAGATCAATGTTAAATTTAGATATTCTCTACATAAATTTGAGACCTAAGATGTGGGTATTTGTGGGGTAAATTATTTTCCTCGGGTAGATCTCTACTTACAAACAATATTCTATTACACTAGAATAAATAACCTCGATGAGAAATCGAGTTTAACTCGTATAATTTTTCAATTTTAAAATATTTGGCTATTATTTTATATATATATATATATGTATATCACTGGTTATAAGATAACTGGCGAGGATAATAATAAAAGAATTATTTATATTTATATAAATTATTTTATACCTTATTTGACGATACATGATAATCACATCACACAGTGCATTATTTCTATGACTTACAATTTTTAACTATGGCATTGTACGAAATCTATTTAACGTTAAAGGAATTAAAATAAAACAAAACTATCATTATTTTCTCATATGTAAAGTAGTAATTTAACAGAAAATTTTTGGTTATTTCAACTATAAAAAATAGTATAATTTGCATTTAATTTGACTACAATTAGTCAATTTTTCCAACTCTTTGTTCTAGCTTTTATAATATAACAGCGAAAGAAAAAAATGCTGCATGTTTCTGACAAAGGCTTGATTCTGAAATTCATCGTAAAAAATTGACGATCTTTTTACTACTTTATACATTTAAACATTAACCTATTTATTATTGAATCATACCACGTAAATATTAAATGACTCTATAATCTTTTGAATACAGTAAACATATGGTTAATATCGATATTTATTTTAAAACTTTACACGTTTATTTTACGAATCATAAAGATCGGTTATTTTTAATCTGTAGTATAAAATAATGATTTCTCTAAAAAGTCCTCAAATACTCTTTCGGCTAAATAAACATACGTTCTCACAAAACAAAATGATGAAAGCAATTCTATTTGAATAGCGTATTGATACCTTGTGATATCGTACAACCACTTATTATAGCACGAACGTAGAATTATTGTAAGTCATTTGACCTAAATCTCGTTTTCACACAGATAAAATCTCTGCAGACAATTATTAAAGCGTCACAGAATAATTTGACGTTTGCTTAAAGAGAATGAACTGTATTTTCAAATATACAAACTTAAATGTAAACTTGAAACGATGAGTAAATTAAAATATATCATTCTAAAGTTACATTTTTACAAACACAATGCTGTGTGATATTTTTCTATATTAAGTAAATTAAAACATATCATTCTAAAATAACATTTTTACTAACAGAACCTGTGGCAGAAATTTAATCCTTAAATAAACATAAGAATAATTGCTGTTGTTTTATTTTATTCAAGTAATCAAAGGATTTATTCATCTTCTAATGAGATTTAAATTTTTCAGGTGAGCAGCCAGCGGCCATTCAGATGGGGGTCCAATTAAGGACAAAATATCCTTATTTATTTGTTATTTTAACCCTTATTTTAACAGCACTAAATTGCTAGTGATTTATTTCATGATTAGTTTTAATATATCTAATTAATTATATTTTAAACATATATAGAAATTACGTATAACAAAGAGTGAAATTTATAAGTTCTAAAGACATTTACTATTATATATAGAAAAGAAATACGAAACTGTGTTAAAGGTGTAATGATAACTTATAATTGAAATTATTTCATATAAGCAAATTTATTGGAAGTTGATATTTTAAATTGTACATATTTTATCAATATTTGTTTTGCATTAAAGAATAATAAATAATAATTGTACAACTGTGTTTTAATTATGTAATAAAAAAAATATATCAAAAATACAGTGTAACCTCTCATAACGAGACTAATTTGTTCCAGAATCGTACTCGTTATGTGGAATATTCGTTAAGCGAAACAATTTTTCCCATATAAAACAATGTAAAATATAATAATGCGTTCCATTCCGGCAAACAATCATTTTTTTTATATTTTTAACTTTTATTCAAATAAAATTACATACTTATAAATTGTTAAGGAGCGTAACACCTGGAATACGACTTCGATTATAACGAGCGATAACAAATAATTAATTATTTTTTTACTAGAAAGCTGTCTAGAGACATTTTGTTTTTGCCGACGCTTCGAAATTTGGTGAAAATTTGACAACATTATCATTGAATAATTTTTTAAAACGCATAACTATTTCCTTACTAGGGTGATGCTTCTCAATCTACGATGCAACAGTTTCACATGCTATCAGCTTTTCTTTTATTGCGCCAGAAGATTATTGCTCTGCTTATTCCTCCTCCTCCGCTAACAAACTCTCCTCCATAACTTTATGCTGTGAAAAAAAATGCAATTCCATAAGCTCTTCGGTGGTCCACTCTTGGCTGTGCTCTTTCACAAGCTAATCAATATCGTTGTTATCCACCTCCAGTCCCATGGTATTGGCCAAAGATATAATCTCGTTGACTGTAGAGTACTCCACAGGTAGTGTTTTGAACCCCTCAAAATCACATTTAACAACACTCTCTGGTCAAAGCTTCTTCCAAGCAGAAGTGAGGGTTCTCTTGGTAACCCCTTCCCACGCCTTGTCAATCATCTTGAAATCAACGACGTGAAAGTGATCTTTCCAAAACTCTGCGTCACTCGTTATGCGAAATGTCGTTCGTTAAGGAAGCATTTTTTTCACAATCTGTTTTACTCATTATTAGAGGTGCTCGTTAAAAGAGGTTCCACCTAGGGTATCTAATCCCGGAGCCTTTTTTTAATCCCGGGATTGATTAATTTTCAATTCCGGTGAAATTGTGTATAATTTTAAAGTTTTGGTGAGTTTTTTTTTAACCCACCGAGGAATTTGAAATCTTCAAATCTCCATACTTTTTCCCCAGATTATCTCCGTAACTCGTTTTTTTTTTTAGCTCACCGAAGAATTTGAAATCCTTAATTTCCTGTACTTTTTCCCCTGATTACTCGTTGATGTACGTTCCCCTGATAACTCGTTTTTGTTTTAGCTCTTCCAATTCCAAAATCCTATCAATTTTCGGGATTTGCTCAAAATTTCTCAATCCCGAAATCCCGGGATTGCGACCATGTCAATCCCGGAATTTCGGGATCAGAAAATTGAACGGGATCCCGCGATTGGATGTCCTAGTTCCACTGTATAATACGTCATCATATTCAACATAGCAAATGTAAAATACACTAGGAAGACATCGAGAAAGTCTATGGCGTCAAACTCTTAAAGGTATACATCACGAGAGATGGCAATCCACGCAAAGACTTTGCGATCCTATAAAGGATAGCTGGAGCAAACTTTAACTTTATGCAGAAAGTCTGGGGCTCGCGATTGTACTCGGTCAAAACGAAGTGCCTTCTTTTCAACACATGCATCCTGACAATGTCTTTCACAGTTCCACGTAATACCTTACGAAAGCACAAAGTAGCCGTTTACTGAGCTTTGAAAACATATGCCGGTGGCGGATACTATGGGTACAGTGGTTTCGCTTTGTCAGAAACACGGAAATATTAAAGCGGACTAATCAGCGCTTTATTACGTCCAAAAATAAAAAAAGTGACAATGGGCTTGCGTTGGACATGTACTGAGGATGCCGCAAGAAAGTCTGACCCTGTTGGTTTCTATCAACTGAATGGATGGAATTATTAACCACTAAAACGCCATCGTCCCACCGGTGAGTTGCGATGTTTTTTTGTTGAAAATAAAGATTTTTTCAATTTGTAAAAATTATTGTGTCATTGTCATTTATTTTTTAACCCAGTGACATCCAAAAATTTTGTTTCTTTTTTTAAATAAATTCAACCGATTTCGTTAGGGCTTGGACGACTTTTTATACTAAAATCGTATTTTAAGATTTATTTGTCCCAACAATGTATTAAATGACGAAGTTTCGATCGCTGTACATATTATTGACTAAAAGTAAAATAAAAGTTGGGACAACCCTGAACAAGACACAGCATGTGTTATCCATACATATGCTAGGACACACTAGAACATCTTAAGACTATAAAGTATGTAATTCAAACCACTTTTTATACAATTTTTATTGTTTCTATAGTCGCTGTTTAGTTAAGTTGTTAAAGGCTACTGAAACATCCATATAATGTATTAGGTGAAGCTACGGGATGTTGGGATGACCTAGTAGAAATCAAAGAGACTGGCGGGGAATATAAAATCTTTGAGTAACCGTGTGGTGGTAATACACTCCGAACAAAGAGAGAGTATGGTTTAAAGAAGTACATTTATTTATTTTTATTAAAAAATAAAAGCATATATACTTACTGTATGGCACATCAAAAGCGTAAAGTTAAAATAGAATGAAAACATTTTAATTTTCAATTCAAAATATGAATGTTTTAAACGTATGTACAATGTTATTAACAATTTATGTAGCTAATTGGTATAAGGATTAAGGGTTCAAGTTCTAGAATTTACACAATGATGACTTACTTATTTTTCCATTACCCACCCTATCTGACGAAAGAGATTTCAAGAGTGCTGTTAAAACAACTAAAGTAACTATTTACTTTTTTATAGCTTTCACTGTCAGTTTTTGATATCAATGTTGGATACACCTTCTAATTCTCAATGTCATCCACACAAAAATAGTTATGTACAAATTGATGTATTTTTTCAAAATTTAATAATGCTCGCAATGAGTAAAGCTATCGTAGTATTTGGTTTTTAAACATTAACTCTTTAGATATGTCAAAAATGCCGTATTTTAAAAGATGTTTTGATTGTTTGCCTCACTTCCAGTTTTTGATGAAACAAATTGTGTTCACGTACCTCACTAAGAGTTTTCAAATTGGCCTTATCATGTTTAAACAAACCAGTTTCATCACACAAAAAAACAGATTTGTTTTCAGTGCTCTAGAAAAAGTAATTTGAATTTAAAAAATGTTTAAAAACAAATTATCATCGAATAAAAATATTTTTTAGGTTTAATAATCACAGTCATACTATTATGGCAGTAACCTGATGACCTAACCGCTTAAAAACTTTAATAATTGATAGAAAAATAAGCAGGCTATGTTTCGATATCACGCATACTTTTTTATTATGAATATTATATGTAAAATATAAAACAAGTTGAACCAGGATATCCCATTCTTCATATTATATTATATCACCGCCAACATGTAACATACACAATCAATCTTCTGCCGGATGTCAACTCTCAGCTCTGCAAAATCATCCGACTATTTTTATTAAGTTGATTCAACAAACTCTACGACCTTGTTTCGATAGTGCCAGTTCAAAAGTATCGTTCACTCGATATTAATTTTAACATCGTGATGTAAAACACAAAGAGAAAAAGTACATGTACGTATTTTATTTGAACAAGTAAATGAATACCAGCGTAACTTACTTGTTACAAAATATATTATATTTAATGTTACGTCAATCGATCTTTGTTAAAGGAACAAACTGCTTTTAACCAACAAACTTAGGGTAGTTAATGGGTTGTTATCTATTCCCAGGAAACGGATTATAATAATATACTTTCATGGTATAGGTTAGGGTAAATTCCAATAATAACCAAGAAAATCAATTTATTTTGAAATGGTTTTAGGAATTCACTTCATTCAAAATTAATAAATAATGACTGTGATAAAGTTATTATATTTATTATAATTTCACAAAATATATATCGAATAAATAATTATATGATTTGTATTTTAGATGAATTCATTGGTTGCACTGAGGAAATTTGTTTATAGATTTTAATTGAATTATCTAATTCCACTAATTGGATTACAAATTTTGACAAGCGTTTCGACTTAAAATTTAAGAAAAACTTTCGTGATGGTTTTTATATATAAATTAATAATTGATTTAAATTCTTAATATTCAAATAAAAAATAATCATTGTACAAATTCTACTTTCATTTAAAATGATTAGTACTGGTTTCGTTGATGACGAGCATTATTAGCTGTTGAAATAATGTTCATCATAAGAAAAACTATTTCTGATGATATTCAATTTCAGTGAAATTATGTAGTGTAAATAAGTATTCTATTCTTTGAATATAATGCCTTTCCACCAATTTTTGACAGTGAATACCCTAAAACTAATCTTTTTCTCGACTGACTCAATATATTGCAGATAATTAATTATTTTAACTATAAATAGCTTCACTGCATGAGATCGATAAACATATATTTTATATGTCTCTTTTGAAATAATTCTCTTTTAAATTCTTTAAATCTATTTATTCTGGAGAATAAAAACATTACTTTAATAATTACACGTCAAAAAAATTGTACCAATTTTATTAATGGCATTAAATTTTATAATTTGAGCCATGTTCTATATTTTCTAAGAATACATTTCAAAGTTTCATTGAAACCACACCACGTGAAACTTTCCACTTATAAATCCAGCAAAAACCATTATAACAGAAATTTATAAAGGCGCTATTTTCGTGTATTATAATCATTGCTTTCCACGGCAAGTTTTTGTATTAAAATCGAAAAGTTTCAATATAAACTACACATTGATTTATTTGTTAAACAGCAATTTCAAATATGAAACACGCTACTTATAAAATCAATCAGAAAAGTGTTTCGAGAGTGCCTTTGAGTATATTAATAATTAAGAAAATGATGATTGAATCATTAAAAATTGTCACAAATCGTTAAAATAGTGGTTTTTCTATCAAACTAGCTTGATTTCTTTAAAATTGTATGTACTAGATATAATCTTGGGCAACTGTTTGTTTTAAAAAAACTTATCCTTGTGACATTTAATGTGATTTTGTAATTCTAACAAAAATATCAATGCAGAAAAAGGTATATTTAATTGCTATTTTTTTCTTTATAATAATATATGATTAAACAAAATATTGTTTAAAAATCATGTATGACTGCATGCATATTTTAAAATTTATTTAATATTATGAATTCAAAGTTTAAAATTTGGTTTAAATAAAACAAAAAAACTTGGTTTAAATAAACTCTGTGAAGTTTTATAATCTTATTATTTTATCAATATTTATTAAATTATAAAAACTGTCATACATTTAAATTGTAAGGGGTGAAATATTGCAAAATCTTAAAACGGGTTCATAAGTTCGATGAGCAGATCTTTCAAAACGAATCAAACATATTTTACAATTACACCAGTGAAAAAACAATGCTTTAAATTTTGATAATGTTTTATTTAAATTATCAAACTTTTTATTTACCTTCAAAGCCGTCTAGATAAATAAAACAATTACTTCATTTTAAGGTAAAATTGCAACATAACACAGGGAGAAATTTTTAGTATTTCATATTAAATAAGTGCTAGGATTTATTGAAAAAATAAAATTTGATTTTAATTAAAAATTGAAACCCCTTTTTATATTTAAATAACAGCAGCGATGGTTTACATAATTTGTCATGTGAGAGAAAATTGAACTAGAATATGGATAATAAATTCTTAATTTAAAGAAGCATTGACGCAAATATCTAGTTATTAAACATGTTGCAAGCACATCCGATGCAATATGCATCTTGTTAGTTTCATAAAGTGCACATGGCAAAGCTATTGTGACTCGAATACAATACGCCAGATGAAACTTTTAACAATACGCTTTGGGTATCTAATAATACGTACATATATTCATGGATTAATATTGTATAGTAGAATTAGATGTTATTATTTGAATCTGCGCAGTAACAAAGGCTTTATTTCTTATTTATAGAAAATTAAACCATCGGAGCGAAGTATTTATATTCGTTGCATTTGAAAGGCGTTGGTGAAATCTATGTAAGCGATTACATCATTTCATACTATCTCGATTATGTAATGAACAGTCATCTCTGCCAACCCATGTTCGACGGGTGCATTCATTTCTTCGCATTGTAACGTATCCTTAATAATCTGCATTAAAATCAATTAGGTCTCTGTTTCCTTCAAGAAAATTTAAATAGTATATATTTTGCTATTTTCCGATGAGTATTTTTTTGTTAAAATGGTGATAAAAAGTTATGAAGTAAAGAAACATTGATAAAAAGGATACATCTAATAATAACCTTATGTCTGTCTTGTTATACAAGAGATACCACTCAAAGCACAATGAATTAAATTCAAATTTTAAGTCGAACAAAATTGTTGGCAGCTTCGATTTAATTGTTTCTTTTGCGAAAATATACAGTGCTATCTGAGAGAAATTCAATAATTAAATCTACCATAAAAATTAATGATTCATTAAACTTGTTATGTATATTCAATTTCTCTTGGTTTCTATGTCGTCAAATCTTGATCTTAACAACCGGTGCCACATGAGGACGCCATCAGTCGCCAATATTGAGACAATAATTACAGGTTTTTATAACCACACATGTTCGACAGCACATTACCGCAAAAAAATGCTCGTTTACTCGTTCCTTAATGATTTAAGAGTTCATTTTACATACCTTTATTACATACAGGGATTACGTATGTCTTAGACAAGAATGACGTTAAGATCATCATACTAAGGTGACGGTGAAAAAAACTAATACAAACCATACAAGAAATAAAAGTTGTGAGTCGAACTCTGTTGTAAGCAAACAATATAAATAAATCATTTAATATAAATATATCATTTAATATAAATATATATGCTCATTATAAATGATAAGAGATAAGTTTCCGCAGATATATTATATAGACGGAATAAACGAGATTTTCGAATAACTTTATTTTAAACATAAAGAAAAATAGATACAATGAATTTTAATCAAATAAAAGTAGGCTTGACGCTCATTTTAATTATTATCCGGCAGGAAATTTTCGTTAAAAAAAACATATTTCTTCGAACGTCTTTCATAAACAAAACGCAATTCATTTCATAAGATGCGCTATTCATTAACATTCCGCTTATATTGTTTATTTTATTTACTAGAAACAACTTCAACGGTGTTATAAGGAAAAATAAGACAATTTTTTCAACAGCTTTCTAACAGAAAGCACTTCGCTTCGTAGCTATTTAAACTAATCCAAAAAATAATGATTCCACGAAACTCTATTGAAATAATTATTTTATTCAAAAGGTTATTTTTTAATAAAACAAACAATACATTTTTTAAAGTAGTTGAAACAATTCGTTAACCGTACGTAACTCGGAAGCCGTGCCCAAGTCACGTCATGCAACTCTCCACTATTTGTATTATTCTCTGTTGTAGTATATTCAGTAGAATATACTAAAACACACACCAATAATTTTACGTGTATATTAATTTTTACCACTTGAATTTGGTCAGATACCACGCTGTACAATATTACTGAAAACTCTTGTAAGCATTTTTTACAGGAGAAATAAAATTAACGAATTATAAGTGTGCTTAAATTATGAAGTTTTTTATATTTGCCGAAAGATTACTTAAAGTGGAGCTAGTTGGAAACATTTTCTAAATATTTCAATGATAAAATTAAAAACACATCTAATTAAAATGTCAGCATATTTTTAGGCAGAATTCCAAACAATTTTAGGGTGTTCACTGTCAATACTTGGTGGAAAGGCATTATATTAATAAAAACACAATATTCCTTTGTACTTCATTCCACTTTATTTAATAGGTCAGGACCGGAATGAGCAAAACCGATATAAGCAATGAAGTACAAAGGAATATTGTGTTTTTATTAATAGAATTCCAATGTTTTCAATGTTTTGTCGCCTGCTGTTGCTCAGTTGGTAAGAGCTTGCTTTACCGATCACGCAGGTCTGGGTTCGATTCCCGGTCAGACCACCGTGAATTTGAGAATTATTCAATTGAAAGTTGTGATCGAAGACTGGGTGTTTGTGATGTCAATTCACATCATTTCCTCTCCTCCAATCCTTCTGATCCTTTAATAACTGGGCGTAGAATAGCGATTAGCCAACCACTAGTCTGGTTCTAGCCTTATCCTTACTCACTTTGAAAAATGTGAAGTTGAGCGACTGAGTAACAAACAGTTCTCGTGGAAAAAACTTCTGTTAAGATACCTCCATTCGGAGGCCATATGCTCCACATTGGGAGCGGACATGGATTAAATGTTTTCAAATTAATAAGAAATCTTTTTATTGTTCGAATAGCACTATTTAATAGTTTTGACAATGACATAGTTACATTATTTTTGATAAACTTTTCATCTTATTAAAAAGTCTGTCCTTCAAAATTAATGATGACATATTTATTGCATCTTAATTAAAGGATATAAAGATAAACTCGTTCCGTTGAAATAAAGAGCTTTCGTTAGAATATGATAACGGTTCAGGAAGAGGAAAAGTTTCCAAAATCGGTGATAGTTTCCTCTCACCGTTGCCCGAGTTTTCTGGATAATCGCTAATTAGGACGGAGCGATTCGGAACGCCACAAGCGAACATAATGGCTGCCATTTTGGAGCTGGAACGCGTTTGGGAACTGGAGATCTATTTTAGCGCTCCTGGGCGGACCTCCTCGGGGTGGGGCGGTTATCCACTTAGGAGGGTGGGCTAAACGGCCTAAATGGCAGCGATAAACCACACCAAATCCGCTTGGCATCAAATATTTGTACAGCTTTGGGTCTAATGCGAATTATCTTAAGAAATGAAAACGCGGATTACGGAAAATGATACAATATTCTTTGAATTGTTTTTATTTTATTGATTAAATTACGCGAAAAAATCAGATTTTAATTTTACAAAAAAAAACATTTGAAACTTAGTCTTTATTATTCAGACAAATCTTTTTGAACCCGTCGCGTTTTTTAAAATACGATTTGTTAAATATGTATGATTAATTTGCTGTACTATTTCTTTGAATCGTGTAAATTGATCAATTAATTAAGTTTAAAAACACATCGGGTCGGTAGTGCAGTGGTCAATTTCATTGACTTCTGAGACAGATTTCATGGGTCCCAGTACGAGCAGAAATTTTTCAATTCAAATCTTATAATAAAAAAATTACCGTCATGTTTTTACGAGTTTTTCCAATAATATTTTTTTGTCTCTTTTTGCTTAAATCACCAATTTAAAAAGTTCACAGACTGACGTGTCTCAATAGTAGTAGAGGAAGGGACGTAATTTCAATAAAAAAAAGATTTTACCAAATTTCCGCGACAATTAAGTTTTCATCCGGGATATGGGACAGTTATTCCAATTCCAGGACAATCCCGGCCAATCCGGGATCGTTGGTAACCTTACTTTTGATATGTGTATAGCCATTTGCAACAACAGACTACCGTCAAATTTCATCCGTTATGCTTGATCAAAGAGTCTCGTAAATTTTGTTGTATTAAAGTTTGCTCTTTATAAGCTTTGCAAACTGCAGCAAAAAAATAAAATAGAAGAATGTTATCACTTTATTTTCTTTTTTATTTGCCATTTCTCAGAATAATAAAGCGAAAATTAAACGTAAAAAATACGCATTTGAAGATATAAAAGTTTAAATGCCACCCACGAAAACTCTAATACTTCTTCAATCATAAAAAAAGTTGTACATCACTTTAACGAAGAGCAAAAATAATATTTTGTTTACTCAATTTGTTTTATTTACCCACTCGCTAGTTGATGTTTTACTGTGTTGTTATTTTACTTTAAAACGCAAAGTTCAGAGAAGGTAAAATGAATCACGAGCTTTCGAAGTACGTGAAGAAAATCACAACGCAACGCCACTTCAAACTTAGCTTTAACGTAATCTAAAGTTCAATGTGTATTATTTTATTCAAAGACAATAAACAGGAAAGATTTCTCGTATTCGAAATGACACATGACTCTGAATTTGACAGAGTGTAAAATGTTTCGACTATGTTTAAATATCCAGCTGACTAAAATCTTATGTGAATTTAAAGGTTATAAATAAATTATACATCTACCACTTATAAATGAACGATCACATATAAATCAATATTCTTCACTGTGGTGATAGAAGTTGAAAAGTTAAATAATACTTTTATAAAAGATGTGGAATAAGTATATTCCAAAAAATCGTGTTTTTTTCTACAAATTGATAGTTTTCAGTAAACATCACATTAAGATTTTTAGCTTTTATGAAATAAATATGTCTTAAGTCTCGACGTGTTATGTTACTTAAAATATAACTATTAAACCAAAATATATATGCATTTATCCTCACCTGACACAAATAAAAATATTAATAAATACACAGAGACAATTGTGTGTCTTTAAACATGCATAAATTGTAATCTTCTTCTTTGTTCATATTCGCTTTTTTGTAGGAATAAGAATAAGCAAGGCTGAGGCATCTTCGGAGGCACCCGTAGCACATCACTCAGCCAGTTTCAACGTCTATCTATGACCACTGATATAGCAAAGCGCTGCTTGTACGTTATTTTAACTTTGAGTTCATTGATGATAACTACCGAAAACAATCCCATTTTTACTTACTTAATTTTTGTCAAATTTGCTACAAACCAATTTCTGCCATTACAGTGACAGACAATAATATACGTACAGTGTTATAAGCTTCATATTTACCCTTCTGTATCCCTAAACGTATTTTAACTTTATCTTTATATATCGACTGTGCAAAGGAAATAGGACGTAACCCACACATAACGAAATTTATAGCAGGCACAAAAAACGTGTTTTGATGATTTTGGGCAATATGCAAATTATGAAATATACACAACCTATAAGTGCACGGAGACTTCTAAACTGGTGTTTAATTGACATAATCTAATATTTATTAAAGAAATTGTCATGGAAAAACCTTTTTTTCAGTCTTCCTTCTTGGTTTCAATTTTTACAAGCTAATCTTTTTTTAAAAACTTAAAAGCTAAATTTAGATATTAATTTGACATTTGTATCTTACATCTTTTTGATAGAACGTGCATCAAATTTGATACATTTTGATTATCGAAAAAAAGCTGTTTTGAAAAAACTGTGGGTTACATCCTTTTTCCTTTCCACAGTCGATATGTATTTTTGAATATTTTTTTAAATTAATAATTAGGACGGCTTATGATGTAAATGTTTGAAACTAACAAATTAACATATTTATTTATACGAAGACAAAAATATCAGAAAACAATTGAATATGTCATTATGTTTCAATCAAAAGCTTTTTGCTACGATTTTTGAAATTAAAGAACAAATTATTTGATGGAAAACGAGTCTTTACCTTTAACCACTATTCTTCACTTTTTGTGGATTTATGAACAGCAATGTATTAATAAAGATAGCTACAGATTTACCCTAGGGTAATTCTTATTTTGAACAATAATATTCAACATCACACAGTACTATTATAATCAGTATTTTTGTCGAAGAGATCCTGGAAATAGTATTATACACAAAAACATCAATGTATTTACATACTTAGTACTCTTTTAATAAATAAAAAAATGATTTCAGAATTACGTCATAATATTTTTGACAGTATCGATATTATTATTCAGTTCTTTTGGCACTAAATTCTTCGTAGTTTTTTTTTACAAACTAAAATGGTCGTTTGCCAAGTAAATGAATGCCACATTAATCAACATTGATGTATGAAAATAATTCATTTATTTCAGCACAGAATATTCTTTAATGGGAAATACACACGATTCATTTATGATATTTCCTTATCCACTAGTAACAAAATAAACATTTTCTGATTATGCATTAGTGCTTAAGTCATTTATTTATTAATAATAAGATGAGAAATGCTTTTATAAACATTACGGTCAAAGTGTAAGCGTGGGCAGTAATTAACCACCATAATGCTTTAATGTACTAAGTCAGACAACCACTTAAGCATTTATTAGCTCTTATTTTGATCCTATTTTAACCAGATGGCTTAAATACATGTTTGGAAATATTTAGATCCGTAAATAGCAATATCACATGTAATAATAATGTTTTGTTATTAAGTTATCATACTAAAAGACGGAGAGATACTTATTCTTGAATTTTAAACATCTACTATGATACATCATTGTAAATAATTTATCATATGTATATTGATTAGCTTCTAAGAATTGATATATGTAGTTTTAATAAATCTTTTTCAGAAACCTTTTCAAAAAAATCCACCTTGCATTAACCGAAAGCAGTTTTATTGCAATTGATTGTTTTGAAATTATAAATTATATTTAAAAAAAATTACCTGCTTACTAAATTTATTGTTAGTGACCTCCCTAACTAAATATTTAACGCGGTTTTAAATTAATAGCAATTATTCCTTAATGCGTCTTGTATATTCTAATTAAATTCGTTTGAGTGTTACTTATTTTATTTATTTTAACATTAGATACATTTATTTCTCTTAATATTTATGTATCCAATTGTTTGCTACACGTTACACCCCCATATGGTAAACTAGTTAACAATCAATAGCCTTGCATTAATGTGAGGACTTGGAAAATAAAGATGGCAGTTTTCATAATTATAAAGTGTTGCGAATTAAAACTTTTTTTGTATATATATAGATAAAACTTCCGAAATAATATTTGTTTTATTATTATCTTGATATTTTAATATTATTTATATTGCCTTGTGAAATCGGCTCAAAAATTGTCACGTTTGCTTTACAGGACTATGTAAAATGTCACTTTTTTACAAACTCGATTTTAATTTATTAATTATTTTTTTAGTAACAACTTTTAAGCCAGTTTATAATGCTTGCAATGAGCGAAATCGGTACTGACCTATTAAATAAAGTGGAATAAAGTACAATGGAATATTGTGTTTTTATTAAAATAACTTTTAAGCTTATGCGCTGTTTTTAGTTCTACATGATGACATATAATTTTTAACAAAGCATGAAGACGTTAATTTTTGTGTCCCCAGCATTCATATATATTAATATTTTTTGAAAATCTAGTGAAGCTCGACACCAGTCTAAATCCTAATAAATAAATGTAAAATTAGTACAACAACCTTGTCTTATTTTTTATTATAATAAATACCTTTACGCCATGTATTATCATCAGCGAACGCCGTCAAAGAGAGAATTCATATCAATAAGATTTTTTTGTTCAAAGGTACTTAAATGTCTCTCATTGAGCTAAGCTCTGACAAAAAACTAAGAATTTCAAGTTTTTCCCTTACTAAAAAAAAGACCGCAAGTCATTGGCCACTAATAGTAGTCTAGGTGGAGAGAGCTCTATGATACACTCAATTTCCATGAGTTGTGCAGTTATCTTTTTTTTCAAAAAATGTATTTACTTTCTAACATTTTATTTACTTGACAAATTCGTCAACAACAAAACTCGATTTCAGCTTGTTTATGGCGTGTGTTCAGTGATCCGCCCTTTGAACTTTTAATAACTTTTGTACGATGTATGATATATTTTATTATCATTTCTTTGTAAAAAAAATTGAAAAGTCTTCGGAAGTATAATAATTTTTTTGTTTTGGCTTTTTTTTAATCAAAAAGTATTTTTTATCCAGGAAGAAATATTTAAAATCTGTACACTTTTCTCGACGATTTATTGAAGCTTAAAAATTAAAAGCACAATTCACATAAATATTGATTGAACCAAAAATTATTTTACGACTTCTAATTATTAGATAAATTTGAAAAATATAAAAAAAACAGTTAAAGTTACTGGAATAAATTAAACTTTTGAAGTGAAAAATGTTTTGAGATGTCTCAAAAACATTACAGTGGAATTTAAGAAAAAAACAATTTGCTACCTTGTTCTAGGAATAAGGGTCGAAATTTTATATTTTGAAGGATGGTAGGCGTCAATAATTAATTAAAATCTTATTCAGCTTTCCTTTGCTACTGAACGTTTAGTAAATACAAAAATTATAATTGGATGAAACGAAAACAATGAAAATAAATACGGCGTTTAAGCCAATCCCAAATGATTGGAATATTGCTGAGATAAAATAAATCACATGATGGATAACTTTCAACACTCGAGATATTTTTTAATTAATTGCTAATGCAAACACGAGACCAGAACATGTATCTATGAGCGAGTATGTAAGAATGAAAAATACGCAGTTCAAATAGATTTTTTTTAGATAATTTTGTATTCACTATACCACATGTATATGGTCAGTGCATATGGGAAACATTGACCATATACAAAATGTGACTGAGTATTGCAATACCTGTATTACATCAAGTGAAATCTCGTAATCATGGTTTTTGTCATAACCAAAATACTAGTTTTTAAAATTCAAAAATACTGGTATTTCGGTATTGAAAATTAAGTAAAATATAATCTGCGCATGAATGAATGTATTGAAACTATTACATACTTTAATATACCCAATAACGATAAATTAAAATATTTTATATAAATCAACTAAAAGTTCTATCAATATTGACAGGTTCCAGAATCAACGTGCCTTCCAATGATATACTTTTTATTATTTTATGCAACCATAAGTTATTTATTAAAATCACTCGCTTATGACTGATATATAAAATATCACAATTCCGTTTTTAATTTACTAGTCTGGTATTTGTTATCCCAATTTGAGGGCTTAAAGTCAAACAATGTAGTCTACAACAAGGTGTTTTTCGTTTTTTTGTTGATAACTTTTTATATTATCGGCTCATCTTAAATCACCAGTGAAGTTTGACGTTAACTACATATTTTTTAATGTTTTTTAAGATAGCTCCTAAAAATTTCCAAAAGCAATATAATCATGCAGTTCACAATAAATTATAAAATATGAACAATAGATTTTAAATTAATATTTGCTTTGCTATGTTCAAAATTGTAAAAAGCGTATTTTGGCTCTCCTGAAAAGTCATAATTTTGTAGATAGTGTTGTTTGACTTTAAATTGACCGACATATTTTGCTTTATTCATTTTTTTTTTGCAATACAAGTATTTAGAATTTGTTGTGTATAATGTATAATTATATTTGTTTGGTATTGTCTTCTCTGACTTTACATATTTGTTTTAAAAAAATCATAATATACATACATACAGGATTAAGCATTTCATCAATTATTTTGAATTTGTATTTAAAAAAATAACAGTTCGCATATCTAATTAATAAATTTGTTTTTATTTATGCACGTTCCAAATTTATGGTCACAAATGATACATCAAAAACAACAAAATAAAATTAGCAAATATACAAATTTCGTGATTATTTATCATGATTCTAACATTCCATTGTATTTAAAAAAAGTTTAATATATGTTTTTAGATTTATGTTATACATTTTTATAACAATTCAAAACTTGTACCACTTTTCAAAGATTATAAACTAGTCGAAATATTTTTTGAAAAATAATGTAACACGATAAACTTGACGAAAAATTTTCAAAAAAAAATACTACGCAATGAAAATTCTGTAAAATGTTTCGTTCATTTAGGGGCCATTCAAAAAACTAAATAGTAATAAAGAAGAATAAACGCCCTTTAGGGACTCAACGACGTAAAATGTTCCGTAAGACAATGTTATATGTATGATCGCAACATATATAATACATACACCGCCCACCACACGCACACAATTTTACGACAATTGTAGCACTAGAAACGACAAATTGTTGGCCAAAAAATACACCTCGAAAGATGTATCCCCTAAATTGCGGAGCCTTGAGAATTAGGCTTAATAACACGGCTCGGTTGAACTGTTTATATGATTGCCTTTATACTTTATTGCCGTCAGCTTCAGCACCTAGTTAAGGAGTACTGTTTATTGCACGTTATATTGTTATAGTGGTATGACAGATTTGGTTCTTAAAATGGTAAGGACAATCCATTGCTACGAATTATTAAGGTATCAAATTTTTATTTTTCTTGAACGGACTTCAAAAAACAATTCGTTTATGAATATGACGCTTCAACAGAGGACTGTGACATTTACATTAATCAAAAAATTAAAACGATCAATTTCAAAAACCGTGAAAACGGTTTTCACACATTTGAGTTAGATAGTTACTGGTAAAAGTTTAAGTTTTAATGAATCTCAAAAATTCTCAATATTTCTGATTAAAAATAAAGGTTTTTTTAAACACCTTAAATAATTAACGTGTGAATTTCAATTAGATTGAAGATTAATATTCCAACGAGTTTACGCATTGATAGACGAATGGTTATTATTCTGATATATGTACATACATATATTTGAATTACTTATAGTGAAAGTCTGTTATATAGAAATATAATGCTTTATATTAATCAAATAAACGAAACAATACAAAACCAATGATTTTTTTCATAAATACACTTTATTTGTATGTAAGTGTAAAGTTAAGAAATTAAAAAAACACACACCATGTTTATTTGTTTGCGGATGGTTAGATATATTATCAGTTATATCCGATGTACAAATAACATTAAAATTTATAGATTTCAGTAATTAAACAAATATATTTTTTTTCCTTTTTTCTCGTAACTGCCAAAAGTCGTTTTAGCGGATTTCGACATTTTCTCACACAATCCGTCTAGATAAAGCAATACAATGAAAGTCTATAGAAAAAAATAAAAGTCATGAATTTTACAGGGATTGAAGTACTTCAGTGGTAGGAATATTATTATAGAAAAAAGCAAACGATTGCATGTCGAAAATTTCGGACTTCAACAAGACAGGAAAGACGTACCAGCAAACAATGGATTAAGTAGCAGGACGAAGTGGAAAAAAGAAGAACTTTGGAAACAGGGTCGTGATTGATGATATCTGAGGTGGAGTCACTGTCATTCAAAAGCGACCAACTCTGACTTGATTTTTATTTGTTTTTTTTTTCTTGTAGAAATGTTCCGATTTTTTTTGTGATATAATTTTTAATGCGCACTAGTACAGAACAAGTATACAAATAGCTGATAAATTAATATAATATTTATTGATTATTTTTTCTTACAATGCCATAAGGCATTGTAAAAACATCAGTTGAACTTTAAAAATGTTAACGGTAATGAAAGAAGTTTGTCGTCGATAAGGTTTTTAATACCGGGATTCCGTTTATTTTGTGATCCCAAAATCTTGGGGTTGTGAAAGTAGTAATCTAGTGAATACGGGATTGAAGATAAGAAGTGACAAATTACCGAAAAGCTTTTTTTTTTTAGGCAACAAAAGAAAATATATTGAAAGGTGTTTCACTTTCTTTTGTAGATTATTTTAAAATCTCTCAATCCCGAATTTCTCTAAGATATTATTGTGAATGGCCAATCCTGGAATCCTGGGATTGAAAAAATCGTGAATCATGAAATCCCGGGATTGGATGCCCGATGATTACGGCCTTAAATACAATTCCATAAGCCGATTAAAATTTCAAAACAAGAAAGCGGGTATCTTGGGATTTAAAACTGTACAAAATAATAATATTCAAATGAAATATTGTGGAAACAATCACTATGTTCATGATAATAGAGCAAGCAATACATTTTGTCTGTTTAAAACGAAGTTAATAAATCTCTATGATTACTCTACATAACCATATTTCAAGAGCTAATGTTTACCTTGTTAGGTAGAGGTCTTTCCATCTTATTACTGATCTCATAATAATGTATTATTTAATCCAATATTTCACGACATTATACTATTCCAATTGGTTTATCTTAACTAGAATGAAAACCGTGGATATAAAATTGAATGGCTCGAGGTGATATTGAGAGCTTTCAATTTGTTTTAAATACCCCAAAGCTTATCGTTATAGTAAAGAAATTATCGTTACACTCAGAAACATTAAAGGGTAATTTTCAATTTAAAAGTTGTGCCATTCGAAAATCATCCTACTGATCATTGAGATATTAATTTTATTTAATGGATAAAAGGTATAATTTATGGATAAAAAGGTATTGAGGTATGAATGGGACGAGTAACCCGCCATTACTGCGACCTTTGCCGAAACTTTGTGTCTATTCAACCCCATAAATTAAACGGTATAACGATAGCGTCCCAGTTACTCGAACGAATATCCAAGTAATACTTTTTTATTATCGTCGCTTCGTATCTCGGACATTTTACATAACCGTTCAACATTAACTGGTTATGTTATAAAAAAACTTGTGTCTTGTAAAACTTTGCTAAATATTTTTTCATAAAATTAAAAAAAAATAAAAGCACAATTAAGTTCTACACAATCTGATAGTGATATTAAAATGTTCAAACTTTTCTTTTCGTCAAGTTTTTACCACCGAATAAGAGACTACCAATATTCATGACAATCGCATTGTTTAATATGCTGCTTTGACGTTATTGGGCCTTTTCATATTTTACTAAAAGCAAATGAGGCTACACAAGTTGTTTATTTCAACTGCTCTTAAAATATCAGCCGTGGTCAAAAACTGGATTGAGTTTCGTATTTAGAAAGTTGTGTAGCCTTCTTTTTCTTAAAGCTTGCCAATATATTAATTTTTAACTGTTTTTAATCTTGTCTTGGCTCACGATATTTAAACAATTACCTTTATTTTTGTCACAACTTATAACACCTTAAAAGCACTGATAAAGTAATTCATAGTCTTTTGAACAACCGTCATAATATTACAGTATGTAAATTTTAGCAAAAAAACACTGACTACGATTTTGAAAATACTAGATTTAAATACACGACAAATAATTATATTAACAAGAAAATCTAACAGCTAATTTAAAAAATTATTGCAGAATGCGAAGAAACCGTGTGATTGCGTAAGTAACTATTAAAAATTTGTGTAATTTTTTTTAAAATTGGCCTAAAACTCAACATGAAATTAAAGTAAAACTTTGTATACTGCGGTAAGTAAATCAATAGATACAGTTGAAAATACCTTTTTATCAAAACAAATTAACCTTCAGTATTTAGTTAGAATTTGAGTTAGAATTTCCCAATAATTAACACACGACTGTAAAAAGTTTTAAAAGACCTTTTCATTATTTAAACTTCACAATATTTAACAAGTACACAAACCAATGTAAAGAGTGAATAGTAATGAAATGTTTTTTATTACTGTCTATGAATACGATCAAAACTTTCTATTTTTCATTAAAATTATTCTTTAAAGCAATTATTTGATACATTATTACAACAACATAAAAATACACGAACTCTGTACAGTAATATAATGAAAAATTGGTGATAAACTTACTGAAGCATAGCCAAAAAAGTTTCTGTTTTTGGTATTTAAAACAGTTTGAATGAAAGTAATATTTTTTCACCAAACACGCATCTCAGAAGTACTTAGTATATTAACAACACCTTGCATAACCCACTGTGATATGGTTGGTTACAGCTTGCTATATCAATCAGGCAGGTCTGGGCTTAATTCCCTGCAAATTCAAAGTCATATTTAGATTTTTTTTCAATATAAATTTGAGTCCTAAGACGTGGGTTTTTGTGTTTTACATTGTCTTCGAATTGATCTCGAGTGAGTTAAAAAAGTACTCATAACTAGGTATTTAACTTCGTTTATTATAATGTGAAAATTGGGCCAAGTTTTTATATATTCAATTATTTTTTTTATGCATTCAAACAATTTTTAATCAGAAATTGTCTCAATATGTATTCTTTTTTTTTACAGCAGAAAATAATTTATCTGAGCATACAAAAGCTTGGTTTTTAAAATAAGTTTTTTTCATTATATTACGGGGAAAATGTTGTGAACATCAAAATTTTTTTTCCAAACGTGTAAGATGACTTCTGTATTAATGCTATTATTATAGGTATTAAAAAGATAGACTTTAGTATAAGACACCAATTTTTTCATTTTTGTTTCTGACATACTCTCAATCAAAATTTATGATACGTGTAGCCAATACAAAATATCGTTTGAAAGATCCATATGTGTACTCATTCCGAATAAACAATGTTATATAAAAAGATAACATAGAATTCATTCTTAAGGTTTAATAAAAAATGTGTCAGTTTTTTCAAACAGACTTCATATTGCTTGTTAAAATAAGAATTTGAGCACTTGACTTTGCAACCACATACAACAAATGCAAAAAAATAAAATGAACTGTCAATCAACTTTAAGATTTATTTGTTTTTATTAAATAACACTACTTTTAATCAGTTAAATTTATCCTACACGTCATAAGAAAAGTTTTCAGATGGGACTAAATAAACCCGGCACAAAACAAAAACTAAAATATTTTAGGCACGTAATTCATGTTTCGAATATGATCTCTACTGTTTTTCAAAAGAAAGTTGTATATAATAGATGTAAGAAGAAATGAAAAAGATCAATAGAAACCAGGAAGCAATAGTATTGAAGATTTGTTTTAGTTTTGTATCTACCAAAATAATTGAAATATTAAATAGTAATTTAAATAATTTAACTAGCTGTCGGATCTGTCGTCGACTATTTACCGTCGTTGGCTTTAGTTGCAGTGCTCTCGGCTTAAATTTTAGTAACGATATAATGATTTTAGTTCGAAGTGACATATGAGTCGTATGGTATCAAAAGCAGAACTGTTACATACATCATGAAAAGAACAGTTCTGCTTTTGACACCAGACGACTCATATAATATATGATAGTTAAAAAAACTAATTGAAAAAATCACTTTAAAGAGTCGTTTAATACAGGGTAAAAATTTTGAGGTGTTTAGTTCTACAGTTTTTTTATAATATTAATTTACAGCAATTTCGGCGAGCGCCATCGTCAGAACTATGTTTAAACCTGCATTTGCTCAGCTATATGTACTGGTTTAGAAGAGATACACAATACATCTTATTATTTACTCTCATATCTTAATTCATATATTAATTATAGTATTACATTTATTAAATATGACTTTAGTGTTTCCAAGAACGATAAGCAATATGAGATGTTTCAAGGTTAATTAGGTTATTATAAATGATAATTATTTTTAGTTACATTAGGGGTTTTCTCACATTATTATTATGATATTATATTATTTTTATTAGTTACATTAGGGGACTTCTCAGCCCTACTTTTAAATTGTTGAATTGGTTCTTACAATTTTTACTTTAAAAAATGTGTAATATTATACAGCCATCGAGTAAATGAATTATTTAGTATTTTGACCAGAAGAATAATTTACGTCTAAGCAATTTATTCAGAAATCTTCACGAAGAAAAAATGTTAACACTGAAATAAAAAAGTTAAGAAATAAATTAATGTCAAACCGTATTAAACGAATACATATTTTTATTCGCGAGAGTTTTTTTTCTTCCGTTTTATCAGAACATTTGTTTATTTTTTAGAAAAACATTTTTTACAAATTTCTGTTGGAGAAAATATCAATGATATAATTTTATATAGATTTTTTTTTGAATACTGACCATAGTTTAGGAAACGAATTTCTTTTTTGTTCAATTAAAAGGCAATATAATGTGTATTTTTAGGACGAGCTAGAATTGATAAAATTTATTTCTTACATTTTCTTACGTAAGATTGAGGAAAAAGTTTTTTACAATTTAATTAATCGTAAAATTGGAATGTTTTATAGCACGGGTTCCCAACCTTCTCGTCATTTTTTTTCGATTTTGGATTTGAACAACAAAATTAAAACTACAGTCAACTAAAATTACCTTATTGAAAAAAAAGCCCTTTTCAATTGCATTGGGTTGCGGGTCACATGGATTTTATAAAAAAGGCTCACCACCCGAAAAAGGTTGGAAACCTATGTTTTATAGAATACATAAAGTCAACTCTTAGTAAACAAGTTTGTAAAATCTTTTTTATAATGCATATCAAATTATTTAAACTATTTAGAGAGTATCTGCACATGAGCAATGTATTTTTAAATAATATTACAATATAATTAAATATTGAAAAATTAGTCTTATAAATTCAAAAATAAGTCAAATATGCCATTATTAACAAAGTATGAGAACAAGTCAAATAAGCGTTGCTGTAGTAGTAAATTTCACTTTAAAATACTACATTTCACATCAAAGCTAAATAAATACAACTGCAGTTTTGTTTTGGCTCTTCTGAAAAGTATCATGTTTAGATTTCACACCTTTTTCCTTTATTTTACAGACATGTCTCTTGACTTTTCTATCTGTATAAAACGAACTACACAAAAAAACACACAACACACTATTTACACATAACGCGTCGTCTGTATTAAATTGTAATTTTAATAGACCACTCTTTTTCCGCGCAATGTGAAACATGTTTTATTATAAAAAATGTTAATGTATTAAAACTGTGTACATTTGAAAAGAAAATCAAACCATGTCCCACTTTATCAAATGAATAAGTGAGATCAAAAGAGAATTTTTTTGTAGCTTCACAATCTTATTTTTATTTAATACGTTCAGTGTTTTCAGATGAAAGTTTATAAATGTCAAAAAGTCAGTTGAGGTTTATAAGTAAGATAAAAAAATTAAATACATATTTAGTTATACAAAACTACAAGTATATTTTTAATAGTGTTGATAACTATTCAGTCATCACGACAGTTTGCTTGAGGATTACAATACAGGTATTGCCAAATCCGGGATCCCGGCAATATAACGGTTCCTTAAATACTAAAAAACCAAACTTTGAAATACAAAATACCGGTGTTTCGTCGTTTCAAAATATACCAGTAGAATTATTAAATTATCATATTTTTAACTGACGTTCAATCTGAAATTGACTTACCTGTAGCTGAACTTCCTTGAAAAAAGATACAACTATCAACAGATGCCGTTATCGATAAACCAACCAAAGCAATGTCATATTTAAATCGGTGTTTTGAATTTCAGTAATGATACATCTATAAAAAATATCCGTATTAATTTATACGCTTGGTATTGCGATAGTGATAATTTCTCGTGTCTATTGCACTGTGGTCGACCTCGCGGGCTTGAATCTTAGTCTGAACAGCATTTTTTCATTCAAAGGCACGGACGTTTTTGATGTCAAGTAATTCCCTCCCACCATTCTAATTCTAAAATAATGGGGCATAGCGAAAGCAATAAGCTTTACGCTAGACCTATCCTTATCTTATACTTTCTATCTCTACTCTTTTTAATAAGAAAAGAGGTTGAGCAGCTGGGTAACAAGTAGTTTTCGTAGAAAAATTCTATTGAGATACTTCCATTAGGAGGCTATATGCTCCACGGTAGAAAGTAGACATGGGAAAAAATAAATAAGGTCCGATAACAATTATTTGTTGTAATTATTATTGTATCTCCACAACTATGACGAGACACTGCCTGAGAATCGTTTTAGACCCAGAACAGTTCTGCTCGACGACCCTCCATAGATCTTATGTCGTCTAAAATTGCCAATTTAAGAACGAATTTAGCATCACAAAAATGACTCTCTTTGTTTAATTTTTTTGTGTACTGTATGTGTGTATGTATGTATGCGCATGTGTGTGAGTACATGTACGGATATAGTATGGAGGAAGCATATGGAATGTGATTTGAAAAATAATGCATATGGATTTCCCGTGAACTTCTTATCTCTGTAGTGATCGCGCCCTTCCATCTGCAAACGATGGTAAAGGGATGCAATTTTCAATTTTTCAAAAACTTTATCGATGAAGGAGACTGGAAGAACCTCGACGCTAGCGCGTCCTGGTACTTGAAGCTTCATAAATTTGATATCCAAAAAAAAAATGTTTTCATCTGTTGTTGCAATATCGATATACATATATGTTTTTATATATTGTTTTCAATATTTAAATCAAAGCCTTTAAACTTTCACTAATCATTATAATTAAAAACAAATTTCTTCACAAACTACCCAACAAAATGCCTATATATGTTTTAATAAAAGTGCATATTACGTATGTATTAAAAATACGCAAAGACTTAAGATAACATAATATTTTCTAGTATTTTGGACCACTAAACTGAAAAAGTCCACAATAAATAGGAAACTATACTGCTGATAATTAACGCTGCTTTGGGTTTCCATAAATTTTGTCTGAGTTAACTTGTATAGTACGATTCATTTTTGTTGTTAATATCATGCAAACTATTTAATTAATAAATGAAACCCTCACACAAATATGGCTAGCTTATGTCAAAATATATTTTCAAAAGATTAAATGTCATTTAATTTCATCTTAGAGAATGATCAGTCTATCTTGAACTACGCATCGTAGGACGTGGTCTGCGCCGTTCAGGAAACATATGCTAAACGTGTGCCCATTGAAACTGCTACGCCATATAACGGACGTGTCAAAGCGACAAAGATTCCGTCCAGCCCAAGGGTTGATGGCGTAACGCATTTATCTCTACGGTGTAATCCCTAACGGTGTGGTATAATCTGTAGTATTATACTCTGTTAGGGTAGCTAGCGAGTGCTTTCCGGTAGCTTGCAGCTTGCCTTGTTATTATTTCTTGGTTTGAGACATTTATGACGAAACAAACAACAAACACCGTGGTAGAGTCGCTGATATGAAATAATTCACTTCAGTAATGTAATGATTTATAATAAAAACTAATAAAATAATTATAACAATATTTTTATGTGTTAGATTATTTTCTTACTCGTAATTTTTGGGACTCTATTTCCAATCAAATTAAAATTAGTATGAATTTAGAACAAATAAACAAAACAAACTCATTGCTGCATAACCCTTGATCGACGTTTTATTTCCTCGCTTACACATTACAAATAAATCATCTCAGTCAGGATAGCAATTAAGTACCCACAGGAGAGATATATGTCATTTGGTGTAATTTAGGGATATATTTTGATGAGCAATTAGCCATTCAATTGTATAAATTATTACATGTTGTTCTTTTATATGATTCTGCTTATGTTCCGGTACAAATCAAGTTTAACTGTCCCGTTTAACCTAGTAATTTCCACTTTTAAAAATTACTATCTTGTTAATTTCTTGCCAGCCTGTGTGGTCGAGTGGTCAACATCGTTGGCTACCGCTACGGAGGACACGGGTTCGAATCCCGGTACGGGCAGTTTTATAAATTGATTTTTCAATCGATTTATGAATTTCTATTCAAAGGCATGGATGTATGTGATGTCTTGAATTCCCCCCTCCCACCCATCCTATCCTATGAACGAGGCGTATGGAGAGCGATTAGCTAACCACTAGTCCTGTCCTTGCTCTTTCCTTCTATTCCTACTCTCTTTGGAAAAAGAGAGGTTGAGCAACTGAGTAACAAGCAGTTCTCGTAGAAACATTTCTGTTGAGATAAACTCCATTAGGAGTCCATATGCTCCATATTGGGAGCGGACATGGAAAAAAAAAAAAAAAAAATGTAATTTCTAAGTCAAATCAAATAAAACTTTTTAATTGATTTTTTTAAATGAATTTATATAATATGATTTCTTGTATGTTCTGTTATGGAGAGTCATATTGCATTATGTATGCATCTACCGAGTTCTACAATTTTTTTCTGCTATTATTGATATCAAAATTGTATTAATAATGTTCCCTAGCATTCGTTTTTGCGGAAAATGGTTTAATTCAAAGTGAACTTAATGGCTGCATCACCAATTTGACTATAGATATCAAGTGTACGCAACAAAAACGTTATAATTAATTCTAATTTTACTATTTGCTATAGTGGCTTAAAAAAAATAAAAAAATGCTAAATACCACATCTATGGCTCTCAAAGCCATCACGTGAAAACACATTTCTGGGACTCAACGCATGGCTCACTTACCTCGTCAAAACATGGCTGCGTAACTGAACGTGTTAAAATCACAGTGTTTTTATTTAACAGGAGACTGTTTTAAAAGTCGCATTTAAAAGCTGTTTGAAAGCATGTATATTTGTATTGATTGCAATTCTAAAATAATGGGATGTGGCGAGAGTGATTAGCCAACTACTAGTCCTGTGCTGACCTATCTTTTCAATCCCTACTACTCTTTTCGTAAGAGAGAAGATGAACGGCTGAATAACAGTTCTCATATCAAAACTTTTGTTTATATACTTCCGTTAGGAGGCCATATGCTTTACAGTGAAAGCAGACATGGATAAAATAATAGTAATTAAACAATATAATAAAAAAAAATGATATGATATTGGTTCAGCATAACGTATTTTTATTAATATTCCGTGTAGTAAGTACTGATTAGCATTTCGTGTAGAAATTATCCACGTTGTACCGTGTTAGCATTTTCCCCAGCCAATTTAGAAACGAAAATTCACTATAGGTACGCGCGGAAAATACGTGGAAAGCAGATGGTGGCACGAACAGCATCGAACGGCGATCAACTGGGCTAATCACTGCTGTAATTGAGTCTGCTGTGTCGCGGCGAAGCGCCGTGGGGTGCGCGGGCGTGTCCGACATGGATTTTGGTGCAGTGTAAGTGATAAGCCATCGAATATAGCCGTAGTTTTATTATCAACTTAAATTTTACACAGTTCCTAAGTTCAAATTTGCTTATATTACCGTTTAGTTAACATTTTGTTCTTATATGAAATATTCAAATTGTTTTAAGGGCGTATAGGTATTTTTATCAGAAATTGAAATAGATCATATTTGATAAGCTCAGTATAATACTGTATTAAAATGATAGACTTATGGTATTTCATAAATAATTCCATTTTAATACAGTTAAAAAGTGGTCGGATTATTAATATTATACTAAAGCTGATTTAATTTAAATAACAAATAAAATCACAATTGTCATTAAATTTGTATATTTTGTCGAAGTTCGATAAACAAGTAAACCAAAATTACATAACATGACTGAAACATGACACTTACAAAACTATCATTACTATTTTTGACTATTTATGCTGGATTGCAGAATTTTTATAACAGTTATCTAACGAGCGGGCCAGCTTAATCAAAAAAAAATACTCATTTGTTCTCATTATAACATATTTTTATGATCAGGTCTGGGTTCAATCATCACAAGCATTTTCTATTGATAATAAATAATAAATGAAAAATTATTCAACCCCATTTTATCAGACAACAGCTTAGAATCTATCTAATTTTAATGTCATATTAATTTTAAAGGTTTTTTTACCGGAATCGCGTCATTAGTTTTTAATTAAACAATTATTTGGTAATTTATCCAAAATTCTCAGGGCTAACTGATTTAAATTATAGTAAAATTTTGATAAACTCTTATGCATGACACTAAGCAAAAATCACTGTTTAAGGTAGAGAGAGCTGTAGTCCAGGCTTTCCTAACCTCATTCGTTCCATTCTATACTTTCACCATTTTTCAGAATATAATTCCCTCAAACTTAAGATGTTCCAACTAAAATGGTATATGCGAAATAATATGCGTATATATGGTGTTATATCAAAAGTTATATTGTTTTATTTTGGCACTCATGTTAGGCATAAAACTTTGAGACTTCATCTCATAAATTGATAAAATACTATATTAAAAATTCAATTCGGTGTCCACTACTTACGGCGTTAAGCAGTTAACGCGCTTAAAAAAATTCGATTGTTAAATAATTCAGGGACGAGAAATTTACGATATTACCACCCTTCCACCAAAAATGTTGCTCATGTGCGTGTGAAGTGACTTTGTTTAGTAAAATAATTAATGAACAATTCATGTTGTATTTAAAATAAATCTTAAAAAACAAGAATCTAGCAATTCAGAGGTTTACTTCCTGGATCTGAAATTCCCCCAAAATATACGGGAATTCCAGAGCCGTCGGAAACCCCTGTTGTAGTCGGTCGTTTTTTAAGCAAACACACATCTCTGGTCGCATGCAGTTAGCATTCAATTCGCCTCAAAGCAAGACAGGACAGCAATGATGGCTTGTGTTTGCTTACCAGATACCACGACCAAGTCAACAATAATTTATTGTCTTTGAGTCGTGGCGTGAGTGGTGCACTACACTAGGTAAATACCGACAGCGACGACTTACCAGACCCTCGTCAACCTGGAAGATTGATCGCCATTGAGAATTATCAATCAATCTTTACACCTGGAATTTGTAAGCACCAAATTCGCGCTAAGATAAACAGGCGAGGTCGACCTGTTAATAACTCACCTTATTAGATTCTTTGCTAGAGTATTAGCAGCTCTAGACACTTAACAAATAAATAAGTCGTTTTATTAGTAATCACTAAAAATGCAATGTTTTTTTTTAGAAAAGCATTGTGTTTTACTTATAACACAGGATAATCAGGACTGGTTATAAAACCTATCTCCTCCATTACAATCACTTACAATACCTTATGTACATCATTTCAATATTTTTTATGATCATATACCTATTGTATAAACTCATTTGAACCCGGGCCCTCCGTAGCCGAAGTCAACAACGTTGACCACTCAACCACAAAGGCGGCCCGGTACGGACAGTTTTATAAATTGATTTTTCAATCGATTTATGAATTTATGTTCAAAGGCATGGATGTATGTGATGTCTTGAATTCCCCCCTCTCACCCATCCTATCCTATGAACGGGGGCGTATCGAGAGCGATTAACTTACCACTAATCCTTTCCTTGCCCTATCCTTCTATCCCTACTCTCTTTGAAAAAGTTCTCGTTCTCGTAGAAACACTTCTAATGAGATAAACTCTATTAGGAGTCCATATGCTCCACATTGGGAGCAGACATGGTTAAATAAATAAATAAACTCATTATGTTACCAATAAGTTTATTCTTTTAGGGGAGAGTTGTTATGTATACACAACATTATAGCATAGAGTGTATGTTAAATTATCTATGACAACTTGTAACAATAAACCTTTCAACTAAACCGATATCCTTCTCCTTTCTCGCCAGTTCAAATTAAAAGTTCAAATCGAAAGGTTGACAGACAAGTAGAAACTCGTCGATACTCACATCGATATTATTTTGATTAATAAGATTAAGTGATTCATTTATAGAGTGTAAATTATATATATGGAATAAAGTTGAAACAAAAATGAATTTAAATTAAATGTTTTAGTAAAAATATATCCATAACACTGTTCATCGCGAGTATTTTCAACTAATGGACAACTGACAATAAAACAAAATGAAATTTTTCAAAATCTGTTTCACGGTAGTTTTCTATAGCACAGTAAAAATTAAGAAAATAAACGGATTTACTTCACTTGCACGGGACCCATCTTTTTACCATGCTCGATTATGCTACACAAAAAAAAGAAAGAAAGACACTGAACTTAAGTGATATTGATTATGATGTGTATCTATATACGGAGAGTCTTCTACATATTGAATCTAAATAGGAATCAAGAATATAAAATCTTCCATAAAACATTCCGTTTTATCAATAAAAGAGAATTTTTAGTACTTATTGTACAATCTCTCATATTATTTTAATTACATTTTATCTTATGTATTTTTTAAATACAATACTATCCATTTTTCTCAACTAACTTTGACTAAAAAAGAATTCACAGTTCTTAATGCTTGGAAACAACTCAACTAAAGTCAACAGTGGTAAACGTAAGCAGGCAATGAGTCCTTTTTAACATGTCTATCGATAGAATTACAAAATGGATCGGTTACTCGAATAACTATTTTTTTGTATATTTTTATTGCAGTTGATTTATTATTTCATGAATGCAGACACATACAAAGACTAACAATATTGTTAATTAAAATTATACATTCATTAACACATCAAAATAGATATTCTATACTATTAAAATTTATTACGTTGTAATACCCTATGTGAAGGTTGTTTGTCTCCCATACTATATAAAAACGCTTATATATTTTCCTTTCATCGTGATATGTGATAATGATCTCTTGCCTATTTGATCGTAAATTTAATGGCTTTTATGTACAGCCAGCAAATGAGTTTATTTGGTGAAACAAACCCATTAAAATTTTAATGACCGGGAGTGTTTATTGAATCAACTAACTTTAAATGCCCATCAAACTAAGGGTGCAACATGATATCGCCCATAATTAAAATTCTCGTGCTAGTAATTGATACATAATTACATCATGACGTCTATTTTAAATTTCACCTTTTTTACATGTTTTATTTTAATCTATATCACGTCATTATGTTCGGTGCAAAAAATACCCTCGTGTTATAAAAACATAAAAATTTCACCCAAAAAGCGGTTTTGAAATATTGAACGCTTTCTAATTATTTTGAATACATGTTAGCGACTACTAAAAAAATTAATTTGAAAATGATGTTTCATCGAGGAGATACGACTCAAATTGTACATGATCTATTAGCAATACTTTAAGCTTAATAATCAACCAATTCCCATTAGATTTTTTGTTTGAGTCACAACGTACAGCCGCTGTCTATGATTCAAGACATATATATAAAATCGTATACGACGATTCATATATTTTTTAAGAAAATGTTTTTTTAAATTTAGTACAAAAAAGAAAATTCCGTAACTGCGTTCAGTAATTATTAATATATTGTCAATGCTTATCCTGATATTATAATACAATTTTCAGACTAGTTTCAGTTCTATAGAACAGCGTTTCACAACCGGGTTCCACGTGGAACAAAACATTAAAATGTACAGGTCCTAAAAATATCTGACGAATTAGATACCGCTCTAAAAAATTTGTCACTGTCGTATTAGGCAAGTATCGAACTTGGGAAAACAAATTGTATTTGTTGACCCATTCACTGCATTTTAGTATAATTATAGAAAATCTACATTGAACTTTTGTTTTATACAACTGTAATTTTAGATTAGATTTTTTATATTTGCGAGTTTTTTGTGAGACGTCATACATTTCAGAGTGCATCCCTACTATCATTTTTCAATAGCTTTTCTGTAAGACAAATATTTATCACTCTGCCTGGCGGTGACATGTTAAACGAATGCCAACTGATGCATCTTGCAAGAGGCATGGTACCAAAGTGCAACTAACTACTGGTTCAACTGCATTTTTGAACCAAAGCTATATTTTATCTGACGATTTTCTTTTGAACGACATTCACTATTTTTAGTGCTTATTTCATTATTTGCTAGTGTCTATTTGATTTATTTTGGAAGATATTTTTTGGCTGACCGTTTTTTGGCATTAAACTTACGATGTAGTATGATAAATATATGTTTAGTTTGTTAAAAGAGATAACTTTTTAAATGTTATAAAGTATCACATCATACATATAGTATAAGAAAATTGCTTTAAGAATACGTCTAAGTATTTGATCTGTACATGAACATGCATTATTTGGCAAAATGGTAGATTAATAATATCCGCCTGTGTAGTCGAGTGGTCAACGTCGTTGGCTACCGCTACGGAGGGCACGGGTTCGAATCCCAGTACGGGCAGTTTTATAAATTGATTTTTCAATCGATTTATGAATTTCTGTTCAAAGGCATAGATGTATGTGATGTCTTGAATTCCCCCCTCCCACCCATCCTTTCCTATGGACGGGGCGTATCGAGAGCGATTAGCTAACCACTAGTCCTGTCCTAGCCCTATCCTTCTATTGTTACTCTCTTTGGAAAAAGAGAGGTTGAGCAACTGAGTAATAAGCAGTTCTCGTAGAAACACATCTGTTGAGATAAACTACATTAAGAGTCCATATGCTCCACATTGGGAGCGGACATGGTTAACAATAATAATAATAAAAAAAATAATATCCAGACGTGTTTGAATATGAAATATAAATAAATAACGTTACCAAAATAATTATTATATTATTGTGAAAATCAATATTTGCTTTCTATGTGACACAAGCAACTGCTTTAACAAGGTAGTTTTTTTTATATCTGTTACAAAATAAAAAGCTGTACAATTTAATCATTTATTTAAACGTCTTGTAAATGTAGCTTTTTAAATGTCATTCTTAATTAAGATTCGATTTAGAGTAAAAAGCTCGCTTTTATCCCTGTCAATGCCTTCGTTATTTCCTATTGAATCGCTGACTCTGCGCCGTAAAATGAAATTGAAGCCAATCTTACGTCTATTTAGGTGGCAATAAATTTCCAGGTTATATCTTTTATGTTCAGCCATCACTTTTATCCAAGTGCAGCGACTGGTGGGTTTATGAATGCGTTGTATCCACACTAGATTCCATCTCAGAGTAAAATATTTTATGGGACTGATTGCAGCGAGACGACTCGACTTAGTCGCAATTTTGTAACGCAATTGAAATTGCATTTGAATGGCAACACATTTGCATTTATGGCTTAAAATATATGCAATAATGATACATTACATAAACTTATGTACATCAATCAACTTGTCTTTTTTTGTTTGATAAATAAGCTTTAAATGTATGACAAAGTTATTTAAACTCCTAAAATTTGATTATTATACTGGACACGTCTCGTTTTACAACAGTATTCAACGTTTAAAAAGGTTTGTAAAGTGTATCAAAGAAAAGCAATCGAAGACCAATAATTTATTGAGTTGGCATGTACTTGGAAAAAGTCCATTTTAATAAGGTAAAAAAAATAACAGTTCTACAAATATTTATTTTTTCATCAGACCTTTAGCTAATTGCGGCTAAGCAATTAGAAATTAATATGTATAATTAAGGCAATGACATCCTAAATGACAAAACGGATATGAATCAAACACCGTTATTAAAGTCCCTAATGTAGCAGAAAATAAATATCACTTTAATTTAAACTAATTTAAATGGAATAATTCCGTTTTTTATCGTTATAAGAAAAACTGTTGACTGAGAATGTGTTATTGATATTATACGTCCTGACGTTAAAGAAAAAATTGAGAATTTAAAAAAAAATAGAAAATATCGATAAAAAAATTACACAGTACTTAATAGCTCTTTGTGAAAATAACGACAAAATGAATACTGCGTCGTTAATTTTAATACGTGGATCTACCTTTAAATTCTAAACTGAATATTTAGACGTAGTTTTATGAATTTTAACTTCAATATTAAGTAACTGAATTTCAAAAAAATTGAAAGATGTAAAATATGTCTGTCTAATTTTATTGTTTGTTAGTGCTTTTTTGTACTAAAAAGTGTAAATCTATTCTAAACGTCTGTTATTTTGAATAATTCTTAAAAGTGGCTCTTCTTCTTAAAATCCCCCCCCACCTGATCTACTGCAATTCTTATTCTACGCAATAAGCCAAGTACGACAATATTGCTACGATATATTTATTTATTTATTAGACCTTTGCTAAAGCTTCAACAATAAACATTCATTTATTTAAAATGAGCTTTTGAAATTTCAAAAAACTGCAGTACCAACAATACTGGTCGTATATATATATACAACGTTTATTTAATTAAAGATCTCAGCATTATTTTCTTCTCGAAGGCTTCATATACCCAACTATGGGGTTCATTTGATCAGTTAAAACGTAATTACGATCAAATTGCAGGTCTGGCGTAATCGACGGTGAGCCTCAGTGGCGCGCAAAAAGGGAGGGTCAGATTGCTCGATACGGTGATAATTATTGTCACTGGGGATTTGGACGGAGGGTTGCAATATATCGCGCCAAGAGGAACGGGTAAATTGCAATATATATCCATGCATTGTTGAGTTCATTGTATTTTTTTTTTTTGTTTGGTAACCAATTTATACGAATTTTCCAATTGTCTTATAATAATAAATGTTACTTTAGATTCAATAATGATTAGTTGAAATGGCAATTACTTCTTTTTTATTAGTAAAAACACAATATTCCTTTGTACTTCATTCAACTTTATTTAATATCTCAGGACCGGTTTCACTCATTATGAGCATCGTCAACTGACGTCTGAATCAGTTGACGATGCTCGTAATGAGCGAAATGAGCGGTCCTGACATATTTAATAAAGTGGAATGAAGTACAAAGGAATATTGTGTTCTTACTAATATAATGCCTTTCCACCAAGTATTGACAGTGAACACCCTAAAAGTGACTTCTTTTTTATCACAAAGTCCGCTTTCCAGCTTTCCGCTGACAGAGCTTACCTCAAAATTATTCGCTCTACAAAAACTGTTTAGTACTCAAATTTCAACCACTTTTTACGAGAAAATAAAGATATAAAAATAAGTCTAGTAATGAGCCAATGAGAGGCTTGATATCAAACTCACTATATTCATGATTGATATTTTTGAGATAGATATGCCAAAAAAAAATTAGTGCAACACTATATATATTCAAAATTAGTTGGGTATTCAAACATATTTTAAACACCATCGCCATAGGTGTCTTAGTTCAATTTTTTTCTATGAATATTGTTAAAAATAACCATTCGGTGATCAGTATTTTTCATTTTGTTAAAGCATATTTCGCATCCTTAGAAAGTGCTACTTTCCACTTGTGATAAATATTTATATATAATTTACACTTTTTTTATTGTGCTCATATGTTTTTTTGTGATTTTTTTTTAAAACACGATATTTAGAAAATGATACTTATGATATGTCAAATATTTCGTTTTTGCCATACCTTGTTTTTAGGATTGGTTAGATAGATGAGAATTAAATCTTAAGATTTTTTTTGTTATTTAACTATTGGTACTGTGATACAATCCCGTTAACTAAGACCCCGAAACCAACGACGTACGCCAATGCAAGCAAAGAACTTATAATAGTTTCACAAGAATTCTCACTAAATACTATCGAATGTTAATACAATGTCTAATAATAAATAACTATAATTACTTTGAAATGCGGTAAAAGTATGAAAGCAACTTATTTGTTTGAAAATAATATTTTAAGTTATTTTAAACTAGTTTTTGTCGAGTTCGTGGCGCAGTGGTCAAAATCGTTGGTGTCTATGACAGATCTCACAGGATATTCCTAATACGAAAAGCATTTTTTCAATCGAATTATAGATCTCTGTTCGGAGCCATGGGTTTTTGTGATGACCGAAAATTTCCTCCCACCCATTCAATTCTAAAATAACGGAGCATAGCAAGAGCGATTATTTAATCACTGGAATCACAATCTTTGGAAAAAGAGAGGTTGAACAACTGAGTAACAAGTAACAGTTCTCGAAGAAACACTCCTGTTGAGATAAACTCCTTTAGGAATCCATATGGTCTACATTGGGAGCAAACATGGTAAAAATATTTATATATATTTTGCCATAAAGAAGCACCTCTAAATTTCATTTTATCAACATTTGAAAACAGTTTTTATTTAAAACTCTCAACCACATCGACACGTAGAAAATTTGAAAAATAACACCAAACAAACACTGGCCGAAATTTAACGGTGATGTATTCCGGCGGTGCAGTAGTAAATTTCTCCGCCAAATATTTTCACTAAACCATATCCGGCATCGAAACATTTCCGCGTGCTCGCTGCGGGGCTTCACCCGGAATTCTTGTACCTGCTTTTCCCCAAAAACTGAATTTCAAATAATTCTTGCACCTTATAGCTCGGCTCAGAGGGAGAACAAATTTATTATGCACATTCCGGGCTAACTGGTTTAAGTATGTCTATAAAATTTGCAATGTCCGACCACCCCAAGAATTGTAACTCAGCTATTCCGGAGGTACCTTTGTTACCCCTATCACGTATAGTCCTCGTGAGTCATTTGTGATATTAATTTTCATTTTTCTTTTACTATACTGCTATGCTTATGCATTTTCTTTAAAAAAATATCAAATAAAGAACTAGATTGGTGGTAAAGAACTAGAAATATGACTGTATTTAGTTCAACAAGAATAAAATAAAATAGTTAAAGCTATTTTGGCTTAATACCATCACGTATTTGTAAACTGACTGGTGTGTATGTACTGTATATACTAGCTTAAAAATGTTTATTATCTGGCCAAAAAATAAATTTTAGTAAGTAAAATGATACGTATGATGATTTATTACAAAGATGTTGTATTTACAGTTTTGCGTGTTTCGAAGAAATCATTTTTAAACAATTTTTGGCGTGAAAAATAATAGTGAAATGGACCAATTTTAAATTGTTCACTGCTGAAATGGTGATCGCGTGAAATTCTTTCACTATTAAAAATAGTTAATATTACTTTTTCTTAGGTAAAAATATACATACGTAACATACACGTATGTATAATCAAAGTAAATCTCTTTGTTGTAATGATTTCTCGTTTATTTAATTTTTCAAAACTGAGTTAACACACACATTAAGATCTTCTGAATCATACCTTTATGCTTTTAAGCGATTGTACGCTCAAAAAAACCTTTGACAATAATGTATCATCTAAATACATAATATATAAACTCTCGTCTTTTAATTGCACATTTATTCTATGTGATTAGGACTGGATTCACTCGTCACGATATTTTTCAACTGAAAACGCTCGTGATGAGCGAAACCGGTTCGAATCATACAATACATGTGCAATTAGAAGAGAAGAGTTTTTTTTTTAATGTACATATTTTGTATTTCAATAATATAATATTTTTAAAGACTCCAATTTTACAGCATAAAGGTATAATGCAAACGAACTTTATCTGTATGTTAACTCAGTTTCGATAGAAACTAGACAGACAATATCTTTCTACGTACTACGAAATTGCATTAAAGTTTTTATCTTCTAATCTAGCTGATATATAATAGATAAAATATACTTAATCTTTCATAGTTCTGAGAATGGCTTGAAGCCTAAGTAGTAATAAATTAATTCATATAATTCTTGTGGAACCTATGTCTTCGAATTAAATACGAATTCAATCAATTCACGAAAATTGTGCTCTGTGTGATCCAAAGCTTAAATCTCAAAATGCAAATTGATAATTTTCACTTATTGGACAAAACCGGTTCTCGTAATATAGTAAAATTGTTAATTGAGCTACACGCGTTTTGAAATATAATACAATTATTATACACTAAGCAAGATGTTTATAAAAAAAAACAATCCATGTAGACGTATTGTCGTACGAAAATCATCTATAATTTTATGACGTTATCTGTAGCCTTCCGTGATAAAAAAAAAAACGCTTTAGTAAAGATGTCTAATGATACTAAAATTATTAAATTCGACGTTCAATGAGTAAAGAATTATATCATGTTTTCTAATATTTTCTGCATTTTGCAGCATAAGTCTTTTTTTATCCATATTCGCTGCCAATGTGTGCAAGTAACTCAGTTAATCATCCAATCTTTTTTATCGAAGAGAGTGGAAATATAAGGTATAAGGCTAGGACAAGACTTCTGGTTTGCTAATCGTTTTCGATTGTCGCCTGCTGTAGCTCAGTTAGTTAGAGCTTGCTCTACCGATCACGCAGGTTTGGGTTCGATACCCGGTCAGATCACAGTGAATTTGAGAATTATTAAATTCAAAGTTGTGATCGAAGACTGGGTGTTTGTGATTTAAAATCACATCATTTTCTCTCCTCCTATCCTTCTGATCCTTTAATAATTGGGTGTAGCAGTAGCGATTAGCCAACCACTAGTCCTGTTTCAGCCTTATCTTTCTTTCTCTACTACTCACTTTGAAAAAAGTGAGGTTGAGAGTAACAAACAGTTCTCGTAGAAAAAAATACTGTTAAGATACCTCCATTAGGAGACCATGTGCTCCACATTGGGAGCAGACGTGGATTATTTAAAAAAAAAACCCTTTTGCTACGTTCATTTAATTTAGAATTTGAAGAATGGAAAGATGTTTTTAGACATCACAAACACACAGGCTTTCAAACAGAAATCGCTTTAAAAAAATCTGTTAATAATGGGGATAATTCATGGAAGCCAACAACGTTGACTACTGCACCATGGACCCGACAAGAGTCTACTAAACTGAAAAACATCAACTTCTTTCAAAAATATACCTACATATTTCTACAGTGCTAAAACTATTCAGTTAAATAATTCAGCAAAATTTAACAATCTGTCAGTACATAAAACATTTTTAAATAAAAAGAACTATTTAAATTCTAGCAATAAAAATAAAACATTTTTTTAATTTATATTTTCGGAAAATATATAATTAATTCGGTGGAGTTATGAATATTTATAGATAAATGTTTCATACTTAAAACAAATAAGTTTTGTATTTTTATTTTAAAAATTCTACCAATATTGAGTTTATTTTAAATAACAGTTTGATTTATAACGGATAAAAATGAATTTGTAATATATACAAAAAATTTACCCATCCCAGTTCGCATAGCGTATAAAACTGGAGAGCTAGTGTAAATATTGACTATACTCAATTCAGTCGACATTTTTTTTATCAAATTGAATTAAAATATAATACAAAATTATCAACCACCGAGTAGTTAACCTTTTTTAATCCCCGTTTATTGATTTCCCTTTAGAATGTTTCCACAACAGAAAGTAAAAACGATTCATACATAATTTATTAAATGCCCCCAGATCCAATTAAATTCAACGTTAAGGGCCGTTCTTATTTTATTTCGCCTGCCATCATTAAATTGTGAAATAAAAAATAAACTCTCAGAGGCAAAGTAATGAAGGCATTAAAGTTTCGTGTAAAGAAATAATAACATTAAAGAAAGGTTAATTACGTTTACATTATTTTAAGATCCTGTGTTAACGCAACTGCCGCAGTACAAATATACGTAACTGAGTATTTGAGATATGAATACCTTATAATTTACAACCCCGTCCTCAGAGTATCAAATAAAAACGTGAATTAAACAGTTAAATGAATGTTGAAATTATTTACATAATTAAGGAAAAGTAACCGAATTAAAGTCATAATAATTTACAATAATACTCTTATTATTTAAATCGCTGTTTTTGTGCTTTTTTCCTACATTTAAACTGTTTTTTCCCAATTTGGTATTGTTGCACCCGTAAAAAGCAGGGAGAGAATAAACAAGGTTTGGAGCTGAACTTACTCATGAAGTCAAGCTTAAAGTTAACTATCGCGGCTCGAAGACTAGAAAAATATTTCTCATCCGATGGGGGTCGTTTAGGGACCCCAGTAGTTTCCTCATTATTGGCCTTATTCTTATAAATTTCAAAAGAAAAAAAAATGTCTCTCTGCATCATTCCTCATACATTTTTTTATAAAAATCCGTGGTTTTTTAATAAATAATTATATTTTAAGTTGCGCGTAAAAAAGACGTCATCCCAGCACACATATGAAATTGCAACTGACGAGTTTAGCCCAGCTATCTTACGAACGATCGCTTATCGCGGGCGCTTATCGTGTTATCGCGTTATCGCGTATTTATATAAACTACAAAAGGTCGAAAAAACTATGATATAAGAAAACCTTAATTATAAACATTGTATCACCCATATTAAAACAGATATTTAAGAAAATGTGGGTATTGGGTCGCATTTCTTGAGCTTAGAACCGGAAAAGTTAAACACTTTGATTGATATATTACAATAGTTAATACAAATTACGATACAATTTCTAGTGTCGTATAGAAGACATGTAAATACAAATACAAAACTAAAAAACATAAAAGTTATGGTCTGAAAAAACGGCAGCAGAGTAACACAATTTCCGGAATGGCTTGACTAACAAATAACGAAATTACACCGTATGGGTTCGATTTAAGTGAGAGAATTACTTGACAACGCAAATGACACGACAAGTTAAAATGTTGATGACCTCAAACGTCGCAACAAACAACTTCCCTCTCGATTGAAGGTTGACGGGAGAAAGAAAAACATTACACCGACTAAAATGGTTTTAAAAAACCGAATATTGAGTCGCCATTTGCCAGGTTGAATACCATTAGATTATTTGCTTCAACTTATAACTTTGAAAAAAGATTTTTTTAAAAATTCAAGTAAACATAAATCGTATATTTTTTTCAATTTTTTATTTCCATATTGGTATTTAACAGGTCAGGCTAAATACGTATTGATGACATAAAATAAGCCGAATTCAGGCCGATACGATAAGACGTAGCACAGAATTGGCAGGTCCAGGCATTCGGAGCACACATGTGCAACCAGCGTATGCTGTGGTAGCTGCGTCACGCAAGTGACATGTATAAAAGCCACATCCACGCCAGAACAACTATTTTAATATCTTTTTAGAGTAGTATCGTACAAATATTTATTTAATACTAATTCAATTAGTTTCTCGGACAGTTTCGCGGAAAAATCAAAAGAACACATCTAAGCCAGCACGCGTCAAGGAGGAATCTGTGCCGGTTCCACAACAGAGCGCAGCGTAAGACAGGCGCATGTCTGCGTCACACGTCCTTGTGTGGCAGCGTACGTGAGTCTGTTTTTCATGTTATACAAAATACATGGTCGAGTGATCTACGTAGTTGGTTTCGAATACGAGTTCAAATTCCAGTCCGGTAAGTGTCATAAATTATTTTTTTAATTCATGTCTGGAATGGTTCTCTGATATCTTAATTAAATACAAGCAGTTCTTGTAGGAACAGTTTTGGGTAAATTCCTTAGTTTTAAAAGTTGAAACGATCGCTTAATGCGACTATGACGAACAATGAAATTAAATAATTTCAATTTAATAATGCTAATAAGCTAAGCCGGCTTAAAATAACATGATTTAAATATTTTGAATAATATAAAAATAACTGGCATAATATATACGTCAACATTTTATTTGCATGGAAGTTTTTGGAACCATAAACCATTCTTTTGTTACACAATCGTATTTCCAATGTAAACCAAATTCGGGTTTCCGTTAACCGTATGCCGAATCTGGGTTTTCTAAGCTCTGTTATTAGATTCCGTTTTCCTTTAACGGGCTTCTAACAAAACGTATTTTTTTGACAAACTGCGTTAAAGATTTTTCCGGAAATTCTTTTGAATTTTCTCAGAATTTGTAAACGCAGAATATTCAGTGGAAGAGAATTAATCTCAGTGAAATTTTATTGGTTTTTTAATAAAGTGATATTCTTGGAAACGTTTAATTATATCTCGTTTTTGTCAATAGGATCATGGAATATATAACTTTTAAAAAACATCTTTATATTTTAAAATAAAATTTATAGTAACGAATTCAAAGCATTTTTCACGAAAAGAAAAAAATATTGTTGAAATTCATATTTATGACCAACCAACAGTCTTACTTGAATATTAATTCGTTATAGCCAACCAACATTTTCCAATATGCTCTAAAACTACATTTCAACAAATGGTTTTGTAGTTTTTATAATGGACAATTTCTTAAAATTTGTAATTCACATAGGAAAGGTTCATCAACGAAATTTTAATATTCTAGCTTATGAATTTATATAAAGTAGTCGGTTTTTTATTCTTTACCTAAAGTTTCCTCGCTGAATCCATAAAAAATACTTAATTTTGTGATTTAATATTGTAAACTTTCCATACTTTTAACAGAGAAGCATAAATGATTAATTTTGACGATTTTTGGATGAATTTCAAGCGAAATAGACAAGGTCATTGAGTAACGCACAAATTTTCTCTATTGATAGTACCAAATGGTCGTCCGGGACACCAAAACACGACCGATTGAAATAAGTCTCAAACAGCAAGTAGCTTTTAACCACCACTGTCGTAACCGGCAGTTGCTTACTCCGGTTTTTAACCTACCAATACCTCACGAAGCCAAGCGAAACTATATACTCAGCGTAAACACCTATTTCAGAGCTCAATATTTTTTTTTAGTCTTTGTCGTTTTCTTTCATTTGCTACTTCAAAGCAACACTTTAGGAATGCAAATGGTATTTGATTTTAACCGTGCACACCACATGCAATTACTCAGCAGTAGTTTTCCATGGTGTATGAGTGGTATGCGTTCATTCAATTTTTGTGATGAGTTTTTCTCGAGAGCAGTCAGTCACCCAAGACTTGAGAGGGGCTTGTATTTAACTAACTGTAAATAGTCTTTAACTCAAAAATTGACAAAGTTCTCAGCTGTAAAGATCTGTACTCCGCAAATTTACAAGTGTATAAAATTTATGTACGTTGTCTGTCTACTACGAAAACAATTCCTTCATGAAAAATTACTCTGACTAAAAAAGGCATCTATTACACTTATTTTATGTGGTTTACTGTTTGATGTAATTATCTTTAATACACTCCTCTTTTGAAGGACATAAAGTTTTTCCACCATACCTCTCAACTATTTACACCCTTCTTTTCTTTTAATTTCCATTAATACTACTGTAGTATAAGACAAAAAACTATTTTCATGAACAACTACTTAATTTAATAACCTTCTGAACATTCCAAATATTTGTTTTTATTAAAATGTATTAATAGTAACTTAAATTTACTTGCCGAAACTTTGAGAGTAGTAACGAAGTGAATAATCTACAAAGGTATTTAATTAAACAAATTATAGATGCCTAAAATACTATTTTCAATCATAATTTATAATAATAACTTCAAATTTGAAGATATCCTTGTACACCCTAAGAGCAAAGTTTATTCGAATGACATAATGTAACCACATCAAATTGTTCTCGGTATCTGGTTCCCATAGATTCATCTCAAACACGAATTATCAGAAGCTGAGCATACAATAGCATATGTCAATTAAAATTATTTTTACTTTTATAGTTTTTTTCTGGGAAAATAGTTAAATCTTTACTTTTATCAGATACCGTGATCAAATTTTATAATATATTTTATTTTGTCGATGCGCCACTTATTATTGATTTTTTATGACCAATAAATGGATGAAAAATCAATCATGCATTTTTTAATGCCAAATTATGTAACCACTTTTGATGTATTCACACTTTTATTTCTCTTTAACACCGTACATACTAATTACACCTTGTTTATTAAAACTTTACTGAATTTTTTCATCATAATAATCTTCGCATTAATCAAAACCGTTACTTATCGTAAATAGTTTGAAATCAGTATAAAGTTAATTTATTTTTTCAAACAACATTTTTTTATTATGATGATAAAAAATTGAAGCTTAAATTTATTCTAAGTAAATCTTAAATTTATTATGTTAAGTAAATTTATTCATGAAGTCACGTTTTTTAAATATAATCTCTACATTCTCATTTTTTAAAGTCCATGTCCACTCTCAATGTGGAACATATGGCCTCCTAATGGAGGTATCTCAACAGAATTTTCCTACGAGAACTGTTTGATACTCGGTTTCTCAACCTCTCTTTTTCCAAAGAGAGTAGTAGGGATAGAATGATAAGGCTAGGACAGGATTAGTGGTTAACTAATCGCTCTCACTACGCTCAGTTATTGAAGGACAGGAAGAGTGAGAGGAAAATTAAAACATCACAAACACCCATGCCTTCGAACAGAAATCGATAAATCGATCGAAAACTTTCTGTTCGTACTGTAACTGGAACCTGTAAGATTCACGGCACGTTATCACGGAAGCCAACAACACTAACTGCTGCGCCACAGGACCCGAAAAATTCACAAAAAGCGATTTTAATTCTTCAATTGGTTTATGAAACTCAGTCTATAGCCGTGTTTGAGTTTTATGGTGTTTTCACTTAATTCCACTCAATTCTTCTTCAAACCAGATTTTTCCTCTAGCCCTTACATTGCTTTTACCATGCGTTGTTAAGGATCGTATATGAAATCGATGAACCTAGATAAAAAAAAATCGCAAACAACTATGCATTTGGATAAAACTACATGATTTTTTTCTGAAATATCAAATTCGCGACTTTAAAGCTGAGAAAGACGAAAGCATTGAGTACGGAACTTGCAGGAGTATAATATTAAGTTAATTTACAGATTTTATTAAATACCTTCAAATAATCTTAACGTGTATGTTTATGTCGTAAGTTGCCTTCCTTGGTAGCGGAATCGCTTGAAGGAATTTACCCTCTTACCTTACCACTTGAGGGTGCATAAATGAATTATCTCCATCGCGAGCTTATCACCTGTTTGTGAACCAATAATTTACATATTCTGGCGAATGTGTTTGCTCGTGTAAGAACGTATTCGGAATATGGTGGAAGCTTTATCACTCAAGCATTATAATGCCAGATTTTAAGACGTGGAAGATTATCGGGAATACCTCTGATATTGGAAAGTATAAAAAATACTCTGTAGTATTTTCGGCATTTACTTAAAAAAAAAATATATATATAAAGAGTATCATGAAATTCTTGCTTTTTTCTATGAATTTACATCGTTTTAACTAATATTATCACTTTTTTGACTTAAGATTTCTTATGAAAAGGTAGTTTTTTTTAATTATTCATATGAATTATACGTATCTGTAAACTCCATTGACTGACAACGTAAACTAACATATATTGCTGAAATGAAATAAAGAAAAGAACATTTCAAAATTGCATCTAGTTTATATATTTGCGTGCAATTAAGTATTACACAAAAGTAATACTCCTAATACAATTTAGGAATACAATATTTGATATGATGATTCATAGATATACACATGTATGTATATTCGATACTAGGGTATCCAATCCCGGAGCCTTTTTCCAATTCCGGGATTTCGGGATTGTTTAATTTTCAATCCCGGGATTGGGATTAACTCACCCAAGAATTTGAAAGCCTCAATCCCTATACTTTTTCCTCAGCTTATCTCCAAACCTCGTTTTTTTTTTAATCATTTGAAATCACCAATTTGGTATACTATTTTCCCCAGATTATCACAGAAGCTCGTTTTTTTTTTAGCCCACCGAGGAATTTCAAACCCACAATTTGCCAATTTCGTCTCAATTTTCGGGATTTGCTCCAAATTTCTCAATCCCGAAATCCCGGTAACGCGACCATGTCAATCCCGGGATTGGATGACCTAGTCGATACCAATTTATGTATTCAACATATTATACGATTTTCAAGTTGAGTGGAAGGAATGAGATGAAAAAAAAATGCTTTTAATACCAGGGCTTTGGAGTCGTGTAAAAAAAAAGATGACTCTGACTCTAGCTTTAAAATAAAAAAAACTCCAACTCCGAAGAAATTTTTAAATCATTTCATTTTAACTTATATAAATGTATTCCATCAGATCATCTTTAGTCAGCCAAGCATGCAACACAACACTATAGATTATTGCGGTTTGAATAAACATCTTTAAATATATATTTTTTTAAGTAGGTCTGAGTCGCTCGTTTTTTATGACCACGACTCTGACTCCACAGCCCTGATTAATACACATCGCTTCTCCAGAAGAACAATGACGCAATTGGCAAAAGGATAGTTCTTCAGATATCGCGATTTCGATTTTTTATACAAGTTGTTTATTTTTTTATGGTTCCCGGTAAATTGCTCGAATGGAAATTGCTCGAATAAAAAGATAATCAATTTGTTTCCGTTTGTTCTGTCTTAGCCCTAGTCTTCTATGTGTTCTGGAAATATATAGAAACATTTTGAGTAACTAATTAATAAGCAGTTCTCGTAGAAACACTTCTGTTGAGATAAACTCCATTAAAAGATCATATGTTCCCCATTTGGAGCAAACACGGTTTAAATAAATACTTACGAAAATTATTTTTTTATTTCACTCTCTAAACAAGTGTCGCACAAGATAAAAATGAAAATCGTAGAAAAAGTCGTGAAGAATCGTTTAAATAACCAAGCAATTCAAATAATTTGTAATTCGAGCAATTTCCATTCGAGCAATTTACCGGCTCCCTTTGTTTATAGCTGGTGTTTAAAGTATCTATTGTATCCTTTTACAAATTGTAATATATTCAAATCTGTCAATTTAGTCTTTTCTTGTATCTATTTAAAAATATCGGTGTAACTTAAAAATATATTTATTATTATTTTATTCAGTTATATTCAGTAAACTAACCTATTTTAGTACTTCTGTCATAGTTAATTCAAACATTAGTATTATAATTGTAAAAATACAATTTATCTAGCAGTGAAAAAATGTTCTGTATGATTGTTATTCGAAGAAAATTGAAAATGCTGCCTTTTCATACATAAATTATGTTCGCTTTTCTTTGCGATTTTAAAAAAAAACTCACACGCAAATAAACTAAACGATGTATTATTCAAGCTTGTTTATGCTCACAAAACAGCTATAGTTAACAATTTCTTTTGAAAAAAGGAACAAACATTTTTTTCTTGACACATAGAGTAGCCTGTTCAATATTTTACAGACAAATCCCAGGGCATGCCACTCGTAAGTACGAGATATGTTTTTACGCAAAAAAAACATATCTTGTTTTTCGAAAAGTTATTAGTTTCTGGGAAACGCGCATTTTTATGGAATCGCGGTAGGCATGTCACAGAATTATGTGAAATTATCCATACCAAACACAACATTACGTAAAGCAATTTAGTTAAAAGCATTATGAATACGTTGTTAAGGGATTTAATCCAAAAATACAATGTTATCGTAGCATTGCATAAAATAAGCAATCTTTTTAATTAATATGTAAATTAAAACGTATCGGAACATAATACATACAACTTAATAATATTTAAAAGAGCTTGCTTTAAGCTATGCGTTATTCGACTTAATCCTAGAATCTATATCAAAGATAGTATAATATGTTTGATAGACTTATTAGTAATTTTTAAAAGTTCTATTTTTACATGAAATCATACGTAATATTACCTTTATTTAACCCTCCAAGGACAAGCGTGACCATATGGTCACAGTAAACACCGTTGTCTATTGATCCCACTATTCATCCTTTTTCTAGCTGAATATCGTTGCTTTCACTCATATTTGGTTTAGAAGGGTTCAGACTTCAGTAAGTCATCAGCTGTGAGGACAGAAACGGCCACCAAAAGCACAAGTTTTTTTTAATGGACTTTTTGAAACTGTAGTTATTTTTTTATCAAAACATCAAATTATTTACAGTTCTTATGCTAATATATTTGTATTGAGATTATGTTGATCTAAAGAGGTAAAATTGTAAATATTTTTAAAAATTTCACGTTTAGCTATATTTCAACCCCGAATGTATGAGTGCCCATACGGTCACGCTCGTCCCTACTACTGTCAGTACACAATATTTCATGAATCAAAAGGATGAGCATGACCATATAGTCATTCGAGGTTTCTATTCAACGACTTGGCGTTTTTTTTTTTTAATTTGCAAGAAATAAAAGTTATCCGTGACTTAAAAAATATATTTTTTATCGAAAAAAGCTTTTGTCTCTGGAGGGTTAAAATGTATTTGTGTGAATTTAGTGTCACTTTTTGATATTTTGTATTGTAATTTGGATATTCTTTTTGATACCGATTCTTTATTACACCTTTTTTATTTAATTTTGTTTTGTATAAATAACACTATAAAATTGCGTTTTCATATCAGTTGATAATGCTCGTCACGTGCAAAACCATTCCTGATCCTTTTTAATAAAAGTGGAAGTCGTACAAAGGAATATTGTGTTTTATTTAACATAATACTTCTCCGAGAAGTATTGACAGTGAACAATATAAAATTCATAAATTAACTTTTACACAAGTCATGACACGTGCTTTGCATTCAAACATTATGCATCCCAAATATTTTTTGTAATCAAAATAGAATGTGTAATTTATAATTAGACAATTTACTGACCTTGCATACAATATAATATTTTCAAATGATTTCTGCAGTTTATTTTTCATTACAACGCATTTTGAGTTTTGGCTTTATCGCTTGTCTTTGACACCCTCTCGCCCGCATTACTCTTTACTACATTGAGGTTTCACTGTACAAACATTTCTTGTTCTATATTATATCTTGTACGAAATTGGAGTAAAACTAAATTGTAACGTAATACTGTCGCAATTCAATGAGTAACTGTATTCCGAATATGTAGATTGACAACGTTCAAATAGAAAATGATGCATGGTTTTACCGATAATAATTTGCCAATGCAAACAAAAAAATAATGATTATTCAAAAAAAAATGAAATAATAGTTTGTTTAAAATATATTACACCAAAATTATACATAAACACATCGTGAAATAAATGACGGATATTTGTTTACCGGGCATCTGCAACTTGCAGCAGAGTGACTAATTTATATGTGTTGACTATAACAATATGTACCATAGAACATACATACAAACTTAATGAGATTACCCAAAATTCCGGGCATTTGGAATCGAAGAAATTTTAGAAACTTCAGCAAGAGCTAAAAAAGACTTATTTTGAGTATTCCGAAATTCCTGGGTTTTTGAAACTGAAAATCCTGGAAGAGCTAAAAAAGGGTTTCGTTTTTTTATTTTAGGAAATCCATAATTTCCCAGGATTTCAAAATTGTCAATCCTGAATTCTCTGTATTCCAAAAAGTATCCGGAATTGGAAGCTCTAATGATCATGTACATGAATGAATTCGATTATAATAACATTTAAAGTATCAAGCTATTTTGTTTATCAAGAATTACAAAGTAATTTTGATAGCTTTTCCGTCATCAGAACAACGTTAAAACCATTTCGATAACTTAGAAATGCAGCTTTTAGAACAGGTTGTTGAATATAAAATTATTTACACTGACCTTTCAAACAGTGCTATTCTGTTGAGTTGTTTGAATGCAAATGCAGAACACGTCTTTGCTGAAGTTTGCGCCCTAATTCTTAACCACTAGCGAACTCAATCTGTCTGCAAGCACGTGTGCGGGTAAGTATCTGTCTACCTATTCCTTTTTTTATTCCTTAGCTATCTTTTTGCGCACATTATCTACCTATGGCGCGATATCCTTGTGCCGCTCGCTGTTGGAAATTTACCACCGAATCCAAGAATTCACGTATGCCATTTAGACAAATCATACAGAGTGTTTCAAGTTTATTCTGCACGACAGCAAATGTTTATTTGTTAAGCAAAATACATTGAAAAGAAATGAAAATGAAACCAAAATAATGTCTGTCTTTTAATAGGGTTATAAAATCAACTGCCAGGCCCTAGATGGTAGAGACTTATTTTAATATTGGTACAATTAAACAAAATAACCTCATATATCTTCAAAAACAACACTAGCACAACACATATCATCAGTACTTCTACTAATTTTGTACGGCGGCACTTGGTTCTGACAAGAATAAATGTATTTATCTTAAATTTCAGAAGAATCAATTTACCATATTTTTCAGATTAAAAAATGACAATGTCTTACGGCTTGAAAATAGAGATAATAAATACTTTGGTGAAAACTATCTTAATGCAAAGTGTTTATTGTTTCAATAAGAAGGTAAACGTTAAAAAAATCTTTTCTTACGACTATTATTTTTTTATTTTAAAAAATGTTTGTCATTACAGCTTAGTCCAGTATGCCAAATATTTTAAAATTGAATGATCATACGATAAAAACTCGATGAGAATTTACTGTAAGTCACTTGAGATCAACTAGAGTTAAATTTACATCACAAACACCCACGTCTTATGTCTCAAATTTAAATTTTAAAGATCTAAATATGACATTAACCACACCGGAAATCAAACCCAGACCCACCTGGTTGGTAGAGCAAGCTCTAACCAACTAGAGACTCTAGTTACTAGACCACAGCAATCGACAATATGTATCTCGTAAAACAGAGAAGCCCAACACATATGGTAGCGAACGCTAATTATTGCATATTAGTTATGGTACAGCCTGTAACTGTACGTCTTGCTATCGTTATACAAATGTCGTGTTAAATGGCACGTGAATGGACATAAATTATGAGCCTCCGCTCACCTCCGAGCGTCGTTAGCCGAAGAGATGTTGCAAAATCCCACTCCCCGCCAAAGCATCCCCAGAGGGACATGATTTTTCTAATAACATCCTGGCTGGCGATAAATCACGGACTCGTTGCACAGGATAAAAGATTTTCTCTCCAGGCTTCACGATTTATTTTCGCGTGTTTTTTTGTGATCGGCCTATTCATTTGTGTCTTCATTATTATCGCATCATTTTGGAAAGAAACGATTACAATAGACATGCATGTAAGCTCAATATTATTTTTTTTCACTAAGATAAAAATACGTACAGCAGATACAGAATTTGCTGTTGTTAATAAAACTGTACATGGGAGGTAAACAACAGTATGATAATTTTGAAAAAAAAATGAGATGTTGACTGTAGCTGATCCAATCCAATTCCAATCATGGGATTCTGACCAATTTGGCGATTCCTTAATTTTAGGATCGTCTTTATATGCTGAGATTTTAGAATTAACCAAAACATATAAAAAGATAAACTTTTTAACTTTCCAAAATGATGGGGCTAAAAAAAGATGTTAGAGTTGAAAATAATTTTAGATTGCGGAAGTGGACGCCCTTATATCGACATAGTGTAAAGTCTGTAACAATATTTCGAGTGATATTGAAAAAAAAACAGTTTGATAAAATCAATGGTTCAAAATCAACATTTTGTCAAGAAGCTTTGAAGAACCAAAAAGAAACTATCATTTTATAATTAGTACAGTTTAGCTTTCAGTGTACAGATTGATATATTTGTACAGAATATAAACCTGTTAGGGACAAGACATTAATCGCTAAACGTACGCGCGAATTTAAATCGTAGTGTCGTAAAAGCTGCATCATATACGAAAACGAACAGCGCGCTCAATGACTCTCATTCACTCGTGAACATTTGGCGCTGTGTGCTTGACCCTTATTTTTTTTTAGAATGATGCTGCTGTTAAGACCGCCATAAAGCAATAACTATAAAAAATAAATTGAATCAGTTTCCATGTTTTTGAGCCGATATAAAGCTGCAAGGAACAGAACTTTTGATCACGCACTACTGTGCTTAAAAAATAATAAAAAGGAAATGTAATCAAATTTTTTGCTGTTACTTGTTACAATCAAAATTAATGTCCTACATATATATCACACTCCTAGAACAACACCGTCACAATCCATAATTCCATGTTTTTTGTATTCGAAGTTTTCGGCTTTGTAAAAGCATAAATTAAAGTTTGAATAAAGTCATAATTTTATTACAGCAGTGAATTAACAGATATATTTATTGATTTGGCATTTACTTGGTAGAACTCTTTTAAATTTCAATATTTTCAGTTAATGGCTTGTTAGTATTAAAAATAATAGTAGTCTCAAAAGGTTATTAATAAAGATTATTAAAGGCACTATTCAATTATTATAAATACTGCCCAGGCAGTTGATTTGGCACTCACTACTAAAACTGACGTTTGTTATCCTAATAATTTGAAATTTATACGATATTTATACAAAAATTGTGCATTATTAACAAACGTAATATGTTATATGTAAATAACACTTAGGTACTTTGCAATTCTATCAAATGATCAAACCCGGCTTCCATCTAAGCTTCTACTGATAAAAAATGCTTATTCGTCGGACAAAATCTAGTACTTACTCTTTCGTGAGAATTTTGAATATAAATATCAAAAGATTCTATTTTTTTGATAATACAGTTCCCAGGAAACGTCTGCAGGTAAAATTGAAATTTTCAATTGTGCATCTGTTAAACATCTTGATTAATTATATGTCAATGATATATCAGTATATAAAAACCGTTTGACATGTAATAAATAAGCTTTTTCTAAAATGTATACATTTATATGTGTAATATATTTTATTAAAAAAGAATTTCTACAATCTCTTTATTCTAGGTCAATAATATTCAAACGTGGAGAATTTTTTTATTTGGGCCTGTCTCGACATAGCTCATTATCAAAATTACTGACGACTGTATTCTTTTCTAATCAAATGTGTATATTATAACAGCAAACAATAATTCAATTATTTATTTAATGAATGTGTAAATAATCTACGTACAACAATTAAATTTTAACAACCTTTTTATGTAAACTATGGATATAATAATTATTATGATGATAAACGGAATACTGTTATATTTATTACGATAAAAAAGATTTTTCTGCCTTGGCTAACGAACCGTAATTTTTCACCGTTTAACAATTATATTATTCATTAAAATCAAAACTAACTGGGAGCGTTAGATATTTTTTTGAGCGTCAAAAATTGTTTACCCCGGAATGAAAATATATAAAATGGGAAAGTAATTAACCCAAGGCTCGGCGATTAGGGAAGGATACGAAAGGTCGCAATATAATAATAATCGTTGTAAATGAATTCAAATTAAGAAAAATCATTGCCGAAAATGCGAAGAAAGATAATTTAAAAGCCATAAATCCAATGGGACCAGATGTTAATCTTTCGACGCGGCCTGTTTCTGAACGAATCCTTCGCTTCAAAAATTTACATAAATTACAATAAGGGGTTAATTTTGCTGATTGATTTATTTTTCCTTTTCTAGCCGCAGATTTGCTTTGTTTTGCGGTAGATTTTTCAATCATCGTATTTTGAATTCATGATTAATGAAAACTAATGACCCTGTTTAAATTTAAACGGTTCTTAAGTATAGTTATTTTCATTCATCTATTTAGCATAAAATATTTTCTAAATTATTTAAAATAGTTTGAGGTGCACACCGGATACTACAACCAATTCATTTTACGTGATAAAATGGCAACACAAAGCGTTTTTTAACGATCTTTTATACCCTCTTATTATTTTATCAGGATCAACGTCAACATGTTCATACATTTAAATTATTTTAACTGAGCACTTTAAAAAAACATCTATATATAAGTATAATATATTAGAGTAGGTGATTTGTTTAAAATAAAACACAATTATAGCTACCATTTGGATGAAAACAGAGAGTGTAAAATTTTAATTTTAATGGATGAAATAAACAAAAATAAAGACATTAAAATAGTAGAGGCGTCAGACAATTGTTAATATAAAAAATCACATGTGACCAACTGTATGAAGGAGGGTTTAATAAAAAAACATTATAATAAAAATAATAAAAGATTTTTAATACTTTTTCCACATAAAATTTATTTGATCAGAACCGGTTTCGCTCATCACGAGCATTATCAACTGATAAGAAAAATATATAAACAGTGCTATTTATACAAATTAAATTGAAATAAAAGGTGTAAGCAACTACTAACAATGAAAAGGATTTACATATTACATTTTAATTACACCAATTAAAATGCTTAAAACCTATAACACACAATTAAAAAATCATCAATAAATATAAGTGGCAAATGATGTCAATTATAAACCCAATTAAAATTTGGGATTTTTTTAAACAAAGTGAAACTCTACATTACTAAAGTAAATAACTTAATGATGATTCTGTGTTTTTCCCACTAAAAATCTTTTACTATTTTTATTATAATGCCATTCCACCAAGTATTGACAGTGAACACCTTAAAAGTGAAAAAAACATTAGCTCTACTAGGGAATAAAATACTCAGATTTCAAATAAAATTATTTATTGATATTCATCTTACTTGGAATGGAACACTAAATAATCTGACCGCTAGAGTGTAGCTTCGAACACTGGACCACTTATTATTATTATTATTATAACAAACTAATAATTATTGTAATTTTATTATTTAAATTTTACTATCTGTTATATCATAAAGTTATTAGCCTCTAATAGTTTATCTAAAATCAATCATTTGATTTTGTACCATTTTATTTATGAAAAAATCATAAGCTTTAATGACAAAATTTTAAATGATTTTTTGATTGAAAATTTTTCAAATAGATACACCACTGGCGCTCTTTGTAAAATATTTTTAGAATGATAGCTTACAATGCTACGAATATTAAAATAAATCATTTTAATGTTTTTTAATAAAATATGTCAGTGTCACACAATCTAAAGCGATTCACCCAACGTTAGGTAAGAAGGAAAAAAGCTATTTGTCGTATAATTTTAAAATCTAAATTATTACTAACCGCTTACTTTTAGGGTGTTCACTGTCAATACTTGGTGGAAAGGCATTATATTAGAAAAAAACACAATATTCCTTTGTACTTCATTCCACTTTATTTAATATGTCAGGACCGGTTTCGCTCATTACGAGCATCGTCAACTGATAAGAAATATAATTTAACAATGCTATTTATACAAAAATGAACAGTTATGAATGAATCTTCCTGGCTGTCGATTTTGTTTAAGAATGTACACTCACCAACTAACTACTTGGAAACGGGAAAAATAGGAAACTATCATTAAGCCTATTCACTCTATTAATGTCATTATTTTAATTGTATCACTTTGTCAAAGAATTCCCAAATTTTAATTATGTTTGTAATTACTTTCAATCCCCATTCTAAATTTATTAATCTGAGATGACTTTTTAATTATGTGTAAGATGTGTTAAACATTTTAATTTTGTGCTATTTTAGAATCACTTTTAATGTAATTGGTATTTTCTTTTCAATGCCAATTGTTGTTTATAACTGTT
>CM062838.1:8476988-8529132 GCA_031772345.1 Himalopsyche anomala
TGAATACCATCATTTCAAATTGTAATTAACAATACTTTGCATTTTTAATTTTAGCACTTTATTTTTAATTTTGCACATTTATTGAACTTAATTCATTTTGAGTATTCATTCAAACTGAATTTAACTCATCCAATAAATTAACACAACATTTATTGATTCTGAGGCGGTACGAAGTTCGTCGGGCCAGCTAGTAAATAAATAAAAGATAGTACTGTAAACTCTTTTGTGATTTATCTGTTGGCTATAAGAGGATAAGGAATAATCTTTAAAAACATTCATAGTTAGAATTATGTATGTGAAATTTTGTTGTTTTTGTTCTTCGTATGTTTATTTTACAAATTTCATTTATGGAGAATGTTTGAAATTGGTATAAGTGTTTGAATGTGTAATAACTTTTGTATGAGACTTCCAACAAATTATCAAAACGTATGCTCGGGCACGGGTTTAGTTAAAACTATCCAGGGAATGTTAGGCAAATTGTTTTTTTTTTATATTTGAGTATTTCGTAATCATTTGATAAGGTTTGTTTTACGATATATGTTTTTTTGGTGAAAATAATATAATAATATATGTATATGTAAACGCCATGTTCTGTAGTCTGATGATAAGTGATCTAGATGGCTCAAGTTGTGCCAAATTTAATATCAAATTTTGTTTACTTTTAGGGTGTCCGCAGTCAATACTTAATGAAAAGGCATAATATAAAAAACACAATATTCCTTTGTACTATTAACACTTTTATCTAGCAAGATTAGGACCAGTTTTGCTCATGACGAGCATTATCAACAGTGTAATAAACATTTGGTATTGAAAAAAAAAGTACAAATTATGAACAAGTTCTCTTATTATAGATTACTAACAATAATAAGCGAGGCGTAGCGAGAGCGATTAGTTAAATACTAGTCTTGTCTTAAACCTATCCTTCTATCCCTACCTTCTTACAAAAAAAAATAGCAACTTAATAACAAACAGTTAAAAAATTGTTTTTTGAGATATCTCTTGTAGGAGGTCATGTTTTTCACATCAGATGCGGATATGGATTAAAAAAAAAAATACTATTGACTGCAAGTGTACTAGATAAAAGTGTATGTCAAGAGGTATTAACCCTCCAAGGACGAGCGTGACCATATGTTCACAGTAAACACCGTTGTCTATTGATCCCACTATTCATCCTTTTTTCTATCTGAATATCGTTGCGTTCACTCATATTTGGTTAATAAGGGTACAGACTTCAGTACGTCATCAGCCGCGGGGAAAGAAACGGCCACCAAAAGCACATGCGATTTTTTGAATTTTCGTTTTTCTTAATGGACTTTTTGAAACTGTTAGTTATTTTTTTATCAAAACATCAAATTATTAACAGTTCTTTTGCTAATATATTTGTATTGATCTAAAAAGGTCAAATTGTAAATATTTTAAAAAATTTTACGTTTAGCTATATTTAAACCCTGAATGTTTGCGTGCCCATACGGTCACTTGTCCTTACTACTGTCTGTACACAATATTACACGGTAATAAAAGGAAGAACATGATCATATAGTCATGCGAGGTTTCTATACAGCGACTTTGCGTTTTTTTTTTTAATATTTTTTAGGAATAAAAGTTATTCGTGATTTCAATATGGCTTCAAAAATATTTTTTTTATCGAAAAAAGCTCTCGTCTCTAGGGGCTAAAAATACAACATTTGACGCATTGTTAATTTATAAAATGTGATAATTTATAAATTCTAAATTAAATTTACAAAATATATGACCCTTCTAACAGTTAGCTTATTTTTGTGACCTTTATTAGAATTGGTAATATATTATAATTGCGTCATGCCACAATTGGAACATTGTTCATTCATTGAAAGTATAAATATCTATTAATGTTTTATGTAGAATTTTCTTTGGTTACCAAAGAAAATATGATATTTATGATGTTGGTAGAACTTCACGTGCCCGCCAATTTGACGCTGTTATAGCTCTATGGATTTATAAATCAAGTTGATTAACATTGTCAAATAGAATACTATATGTGCTTAACTGAGCAGTAAAAATGAAGTTATCTACGGTGAATTTTATTTGTACTGAAAGATCTTTAAGGAAATAAACTCCAGCACATAAAAATAGTGTAAGTAAGTCTTTTTCATTGGACAGTTGCAGCTTTGTATGATATCGTTACATCGGTCTAAAATGTTGCAGATTACGCTTGCGTATAGAAGTTTGGCGCCGGTCTGTCTATCTTATACATATACCTTGACAAGTATAATACAAAACATTTCAAAGATCAAATTGACCAATGTATTTGCAATAAATACATAATCAAATGAAGACTTTTCAAAATTTGTGATATTAATCTAAGCACTTGGAAAATTAATTTATATAATTGAGATATTTTATAAATTACTCAAATAATTTTAGTTTTTATATAAAAATTAATCATTTAAAATAAAGTTAAACTTGACACTTAAATTCCATTTGAATATTTCATGTATTTTTTACAGAAAACGGTGTCAGAATTGATAATGATAACATTATTAACAGTAGTCAAATAGCCATGTTCATCTTTGAAAAAAACCAAAACCGTTGATTCATACAGACTAAAAAAACACACCGAACTATCACTTTTAATAGATGAATTATGAAAAAAAATCCTATTGCCCAGAAACGACTATTTTGTTTATTATTCAAATGTGAACTGTCAAAAGTCGCCCGCTGTGGTCTAGTTGGTTAGAGCTTGTTCTACCAATCAGGTGGGTCTGGGTTTGATTCCCGGTAAGGTCAATGTCAAATTAGATTTTTTTCAATTTTAATTTGAGATCTTTAATTTAACATGGGTGTTTGTGAAGACAATTCTCCTTGAGTTAATCTCATGTGGCTTTCGAAAATTCTCATCGAGTATATCTCGTGTGATCTTTCAACTTCAAAATATTTTACGCTTTGGCGTAAGCTGTAATGTCAAATATTTTTTAAATTAAAAAAAAATATATAATTTATAAAAAAAAAATCACGTTCATCAAAGTGGCAACCAAAAAAAGTAGTAGCAGTTCCTGGGGAACACTAAGAGTATAAGAAATTTTCGATAAAGCTGCCAAGCTTTTAATAATAATGTTGACTTTGAAGTATTATTTACATTTACAAATATTTTTTCATAAATTAATAAACATGTTAGTCAAGTTGAGATAACTTTGCTACAAATTTAATTTTGTCTGAAAACATACACACTAGGTAATATTGCCCCTTAACCTAGATACTTAAGAAATAATCGCTGAGCTGTAAACTCAATTAGAATGAGCTCACATGGTAACTGGTAACTTGGATGCACTCGATCATTTTAGGGTATTTTGGAGCATATAAAGCGATCATAAGGGCTGTTCTGTAGTAGTGTCAAGTTTAAGGTCGCACGATAATATTGCAAGACAGTTTCATTGGCTTCATAGCGTTGTTTGTACATTTTAAAACACTGCGGTATTTATGTTATTCAATATGGCCAGACGTAAGGATTTTTTTGATTTGTTTCCTGAATTCAACATTAATAAAGATATTTTTACCATCCTTGAAATCTGTTGTATGTACTTCACTAAAATGTATTTCAGTAAGATTCATGTCATTTCATCATTGAACAAAAGTTTTTTAATTCATTTTTTTTCCTCCGTTATACGAATATATACGCTCAGAAATATTGTCAGCTGCGTGGTCGAGTGGTCAACGTTGTTGTCTTCGGTTATGGAGGTCGAGAGTTAGAAACCTAGAACAGTCAGTTTCAATAAATTGATCTGATGATGTATGTGATGTATTGAATTTAATCTTATACTAAAAAATGAGCGTAGCGTGAGCGATTAGCTTACTTCTAGTCCTGTTCTAGTCCCATTCTTTTATCCCTACCATTTTTGAAATAAAAGAAAGGTTGAGAAACTGATTAACAAGCAGTTCTCGTAGAAATTCTTATATTGCGATAAACTTCATAAGGAGTCCATATGCTGCACACTGGGAGCGGACATGGTTTTTTTTATGGACTGTACATTTTTAAGCATGCCTTATTTGTCCAACTATAATAATTAAGTTTATTCTTAAGACTTGTTATTTTCTGTCTGATGATGCTTCTTAATTAAGTGAAACACGTGTCACAGTTCGTGCTACAAAAAATAGAGTGGGGATCACATTTATTATTAAAAATGAACTTCCTCAACGTTATCGCCGAATCAATCGAAAAAATTACTTAAAAGATGATCTTCATTCATTTTTCACAATTTTGGCTATATTTTCATGTATTCTCTTATATTAACGGTAATTAAAATTTTTGTTATTTTAAAATAAAGTTAATTTTTCACTGGTCTTGTCTCGCCAAGATACATATATACCAGATATATTATTGTATTGCGTATATTTACCTAAAACGTTAGATTATTCAAAGAAAAAGTGTTTAAAATAAACGAAAAACTTAACAGATAATAATAATTGTCAAAGCACGTCCAAAATTAAAATTTTCAAATCCATAGAAACTTTTTAATTTTTTTTTTTTAAATGTTTTGACTAGAAAATATACCAAAAACACTCATGCCTAAGTTGATTTTCTATGACGATTTCTTACAATTTAAAATAAACTTGCTCAAAAGTCCAAAAGATTGCTAAGTTAAAGCTTTTATCACTAGACTACATAGCCAAATTAACTTGCATTAGATTTATTATATACTTTACTTTATTTAATACGTACACCTCTAAAACACCTTTAAAAATACATTAAATTAATTAAAAATCTTTATAATACTAGTAGGGAATGAGAAAATAAATGTTTGAAAGGGTGAAAGTTGAACTATACAAAAAAAATGCATTGTAGATTTTCCTAGCTTGATAGTGTTTCGACATGCAAGCAAACTTACCTTAGAGCATGAAGCTTTTAGCAAACGCCTTCCAGGGGATACACGATGCTTAGGCAAGCTCGACTCTAGCCAAATGTTGACTATGTTAGTATACGTGTAAAACGGCTGTATTTATGGCTTATTCACAGTTTAATAGCATAAAAAATTTGCTTCCACGTAAATATTTTAAGCACTATTTAGCAATAACAGTAAAAAAATAACACTTAATTAAGATTGAATCTTTATTATTAAACAATTCATGTGTTACATTTGAAAAAATATTTTGTCTTTATAAAAGCTCCAGGTGGCAGTGCCATTTGTCAAAATGATTAGAAGTGGTTTAGTTCTACAAACAAAATTGAAATTCAGTCCCATTAAGACTTAATTATTCAATATTTTACTTTGGTTTGACTTTGAATTTGGGAATCTTCGGTAGTGTCTTTTGATTTAATAGAGTACTATTTTACACTCAAAGATTTCAAAACGTTTAAGTAAACTTACTATAAATGTGGTACTGTCACCTTGTTCATAATATTTGTTTTCAGTATCTCACAATATCACGTTCAAATATATAAAACTGTATAATAACGAGCGATACATGGTAGCAATAATTCGATAAAAAGTAAATGTAAATATATCTTAAATTCAACACGGAGTATATTAAACTCTTCCTCCACGGTGGATTATCAGTATTCGGATACACAGTACACTTAATATCACTCAAACTAAATGACTGAGCAAGTCACATTTTCTTTTTTCTTTCTATCTTTATCTTTTAAGTACAACAGCGCATGGCTAAAAGATAGGTCTCGTACAACTCTGTATCGGGCCAATAATATGAGGAATATATTTTTGTTATCTTGATCGCATTGTGTTATGGAAGACGGCCCTGAAAATGCGGCTGCAAACACATAACAGGTGGTGGTGGGATACTCAACAACCAACTTGTATATCGTAATAAAACTAAATCAATTTGTAGCAAACAAGGCAATGAATGATATAATCACTGAAAAAATATCTTTTTTTTTAAACGTATCTTGGAAAACAATTTTTTCAATGCTTCGTGTAAGCGAAAACAGCCAACCAATTAGAGTTTTTATTAGGTTAGCTCTAATTGGATACTTTAAATCAATCCCCCATTAATATTATTTCCAACTAAATCGATGTAGTTTATAATAATCAATTGATTTTAAATTTGTATTATTTAAAATATTTTTTGATTACTGGCCATATAGTAGGGAATGTGATATGTTTGCATCGTTGAAGAGCTTTATTTCTGAAGAGAGATTTTATTATGTGAATTTTCTTACGATATTCGTTTTTGAAAATATACATAATCGAATATTTTTTTTATTGATTTAAATATAAGACTAAAGAGTGATTTATGTACTTAATTTTTCATTGAAATAAATAGACTGGTCCATATTTATGAATATAAATACATTTAACTAAAATGTTATTAGTATTTAAAAAGTCAACATCGTTTTTAAGAAAAAAAAAATGTTATTTACATCTTTGATTATATTAGAGCCGTATCCACTTTAGTTTGTTGTAAATAATAATATATCCCGTACTGAGTTGTGACAGTACTCAGAAGTGTTTATCATTGTTGTATCAGTATTAGATTAAAGGTTAACCAGATAGATAAAAATATTTTTTTCTCGGAAAGCAAATATTTTCAAAGACAGAGCAAGCGTAATTTTCTCATAGTGACGTGTAACTATGCCAACGTTAAATATGAATTTATATCTTATTATATGAATATAATGAGCTATTTGACTTTAAACGCATTTTTTCTTACTTTCCAGTTAGTGACCAATTTTGTCATTTTTCTAATTCATCAATGTTTTGAAATTTGAGATAGGGTACAAAAAAAAAGTAAACTGAAAAAATCGCTGTTGATAATAACCTTAAACTAAAAGATACATAAAGTATTTTAAAAATACTGTTGAACTTTTTTTAAAAAGCGATTTTTTTATTATTCAATTATTTGAATTAAATATATTTTTTCGATCGAAAATTGGACAGCTAGTATATTATTTTAAGAGCTTTGCCTTATCAATCAAATGAGTACGATTTCCAACAAGGTCAAAATCAAGTTTATTTAGATTTTTTTCATTTTATATTTAAGATCTTTTATATACGTGTTTGTAATGTCATATCGCATAAAAGAATGTTTCCTTTTACTCATCTTATCCTAAAAAAGGGCATAAAAAGCGATTTTCTGATAGTTAATCTTGTCCCAGAAATATCTTCCCATCCCTACTCTCTACGCAATAGTGAGATTTATACGTAACAAACATTTCTCTTTAGAAAATCTGTTGAGATAAACTCTTTAAAGATTCTATATTGCTGCAGTCTTTCAAGCTCAATGAATATAGATGTATTAAACATGATAGAACAAATGAATCATTCAGTTAAAAAAACCATAATGATTTTTTTTACAAAAATTACATATGAACACTGTTTTTTAGCTTAAATTTTATTAAGTAAAGTGGGCGAGAGCTTTGAATTCCATCCAATTCATCATTTCAGAAATTTGGGTCATTTACAAAAAAACACAGTTTGAGAACGAAGTTTCAAAAGAATTATAAAATTTTGATACATGTTATCTGCATACATCTTTAATGATTATTCTAGATTTGATAAAACATATACAAAGAATTCAAAAAATAATACATTTAATGTAAAGGATACATGTACAGCAGTTTTTCGTTATTTAATCAAAACTTGAAAAAGCTTCCTGATTGCTTTTGGCAACTCAATGATTCAATCAAGAATGATAAAAATACACATAACAAGAATGGCAATTAAAAATCTTCAAACAACCAACTGTGTCACTATTAAAAAACGCAATCAATGTATATTTACTATATGATAAGTATATCAATTGAACTGTATCAACAAATAACAGGCGTTGTTTGAAATCACTTGAGAACATCGTAGAAGCGTAGAGGACTTGAACAAATAAACGGAAGCAACATTCACAAATATTTTACGTATTATTTACTGAGATTGAAAACACTTGTATGTGTCAACATTTCAATGAAACTAAAAACTTTGACGAGCAAAGCAGAATGATGTAATCAAAGAAATATTTTGAATTATTAATATAAAAGCACTGACAATGTGAACTTTTAAGATATATGAGAAATATATTGATGAGTAAAAGTTCAGAAGATTGTAGCAGTTGTTGTTTATTTAAAAAAAAATGTCTAACAGTAATTGATTTATTTTCTTTTATTATTCAATAATCACAAACTGCATTATCGACAAACAAAAGCCGTCAAAATTTCGGACAGTTATTCCATGACAGTAATTCCATGTTACTCTTTCGGCTCTTTTAACAGTCGGAATTGCGTTTTTGTAAACAATTTAAACATTTTTCGATCAAACTGATCAGTGCTATTGATCATGCTAAGTCTACCAAATCCTTTTTAATGAATACGTTTACTATAACTATTATTATTAGCCACCTGTGTGGTGGAGTGGTCAACGTCGTTGGCTTCAGTTACGAAGGGCACGAGTTCAAATCCCGATGCGGATAGTTTTATAAATTGATTTTTCGAACGATTTATGAATTTCTGTCCGAAAGCATGGATGTATGTGATGTCTTCAATAACCCACTCCCATCCATCTCATCCTATAAACGGGCGTATCTAGAGCGATTAGCTTACCACTAGTCCTGTCCTAGCCCTATCGTTCTATCCCTACTCTATTTGGAAAAAGAGAGGTTGAGCAACTGAGTAACAAGCAGTTCTCGTAAAAATAGTTCTGTTGAGAAAAACTCCATTAGGAGTCCATATGCTCCACATCGAGAGCGGACATGGTTTAAAAAAATATTATTAAGAGTGAGCGTAGTGGTCTACAGTGACACCTATTATTAAGACAAATTATTAAGTGACTGATTTACAAATATTCGTGTAGTTGAATAGAATCTAGCTAAAATTCGTGTTAAATTAAGTATTTCTTAATATTATATTCAAATTAAAAGTGTCTGCGAAAAATAAACAATTGGTAACGAACAGTAATAATTTTAATTTGTTTTGTATAAATAGCACTGTAACATTTTATTCTCTTATAAGTCATGATTGAATCCAGTCCTGATCATATAACATAAAAGAGGTATTACTACAAACGAGTAAATATAATGACGTTCCACTAAGTATTGACAATGAAAACCTTCAAAATGCTTCATATTCAAAAATTACTTGACGTAACTGTGAAAAAAGAGTATAGTACCAATTAAAATATTAATGTCATATTTAACATAAACGACTATGAGCGATACAATTAACATACACATTTTATATGTATGTATACGTTAGAATACATAAATACGATAAATTTTCACTATGATTTTTTTAAAAGCTTTTCGCCTAAATTAAAAAAAATCTAATTGTCTTCTTATGTGAGTGGAAATGTCAATTTTTGTCTTCTTCTTTACAAAATATAATGAAAAATGTATACAAATTAAAATTACTAAAGCTCCACTATAAAGCTTTGTATAATGATCAAGTTTTGCGCACAATTCATTGTTCTTCGTCTCCGTGTTTGAAAGTTTGGTTTGCGTTGTAAAATAATCTTGTTTGATTGGATATTGCTGGCACCTCTGCTCAATGTTGACTGTAATATAATATAACTCAAAATGTAAACCATATAATATTATTACAAAGACTTGGAAATTGAGGTTGTACGTTTTGTATTTTCAACAAATAATAGCGCAGAATACTTACTACCGTTAAGGTTTTGTTCTGAAAACGCCGGGTTAAACTTTGTAACCATTATTATTTGAACAAACATTGATGATGTAAATAATCATAAATTTATGTTCTATTGTTTCATTTATAAATTTGTTTTAATGTACAAATCAATACAGTTTAATGTAAAAATATTTTCCTGTTATTTATAATGTATGTTTGTACATTAAATATATAATATGTATATAAAAAGATTTTTAAAAGTTGACCTTTGATATTAGTAAAGTTCCTAATATAGTTAGACATACTAATGTATTTAGGAAATTTGCCAGTTAAATATTATTATACAAACAGTTTTGTTCCAAAGCATATACTTGATCGTTTTAAAATATATTTTGCATTGTCACCCTATAAGGTCGATTGTTAATAATCTAGTCTTGGCAACGTCAATTTCAAGTAATATCGAAGATATGTAATGTACTTTTAGGGTGTTCACTGTCAATACTTGGTGGAAAGGCATTATATTGGTAAAAACACAATAATCCTTTGTACTTCATTCCACTTTATTTAATATGTCAGGACCGGTTTCGCTCATTACGAGCAGCAGTTGACGATGCTCGTAATGAGCGAAACCGGTCCTGACATATTAAATAAAGTGGAATGAAGTACAAAGGATTATTGTGTTTTTACTAATATGTAATGTATTTTGTAAAACACGAGTTGATCTTCAGTTACATTAAAAAGTTTCATCAAGTTTACATAATAGAATTAAATGGCAGTTTTATAATCTTATTAACGTTAAAAAATGTAACATCTTTTATTCAAGTGATTCTCGGCTTCAGTAATATACAAAATTAGGACACGTAAAATTCATGTCATAATCTGAAATGATTAGGTGAGTTTATAAAATTGATGCATTTATCTCTCTTATCAAAATATTTTTTTATGTGGTTTAATTAGTTGTTAAGGTTAAACGTTTCTAACATTTGCATTAAATAAAATTTATTTTCTTCCACAAATAAATCCGTTTTGATGACTTCTCATTTTTTTGCTATCGAAATAGTCAAAGGATGAAAACCCTCAGTTTTTTTTTAAAAAAAGTTCACAATGTATACAACATAATACTCGGTACATATACAAAAAAATATCTATGCTGTACATGCCAAATTAACATCTTCATTTAGCTATTAAGTTTGCAAAAAGGGCCTGTGATAATGGCTACCAAGATAAAGGACCCATAAATAAGGTTATATCAAACATCTTATCACATAATATAAGATTGATTAAATAAAACATTAGTTTATACTTCTCCGTGCATTTCAAGGTTGTATATATTTTAAATTTTGACTTTGACGCAAAATATTTCAAAAATGTTTTTTGCCTCTCTACAGTCAAAATATAATATAATACGATTCTGTTCTATTTGTTTTTTTTCAAATTGAGCACACTTGAGCAAAGTTATCAAATGATATTTTTATTATGCAGATCGGACTATTCCGCTTAAAGGTGAAGTAAAATTTGATTATGTGTAATGGATAATGAAATGATTCTTTTTTCTTGATTATACTATTTGTTTAAATGGAATTCCAATGAAAGTTTTAAAGTAACTTATTCTTTAGTTCAATGCACCCGCATTGCATGAAGAACCCAGCGATATTTCAAGAGATTAATGGCTATTGATAAGAAAGAATGGGAGGGATCCGACAGGTGGGAAGACAGAGTGGAATGGAATATCCATTTTGACCTCGCTTTCAAAGCGGATGTGTCTGTTTGTATGTACTCACTCCTCGGGAAATAGACTATAAAACAATGCAATTTCTTTTGTGAACGCTGTTTATGCCCGGCCATATATTCTTGCTTGTGGTAAGGATCTATTTTGAGGTTATTGAATTCTCGATTTTGGAAAGTATACCCTGTAAAGTTGTCGGCACAGCGGCTTTGTAGAACATGGCATTTTTTGCATAAGTAAAATACATGTGTCAGTAAAAACTTTTACATGCACAAAATTAAATAAAAAACAATATTAAAGTTTACACAGTATAAAACATATAATACAAATTAACGAATTTTTATAATGAAAGAATACTACTTAGGGTCCGCTACGTATGTGGAGCATATGGCTTTTTTTATGTTAGCATCTCAACAGAACTCTTTGTTACTTAGAACTGTTTGTTAATTCAAGACATCACATATATATGTACATGCTTTCGGACAGAAATTCATAAATCGATTGAAAAATCAATTTATAAAACTGTACGTACTGGGATTCAAGCCCGTGACCTCCGTAGCCGAAGCCAACGACGTTGACCACTCGATCACACAGGCGACAAATGTTAAATTTACGTATGATAAACTGTGGAAATTTAATTTTTAATTTTAATAATTTTTTCATGATAGTAATATAAACATAAAAATGATGATTCCAATTTATTTTAAAGAGAGGGTATTTAACAGCTCAGGGATTTCTATTAAAAATAACTTGACTTGCTAATGGCTCAAATAAAAACTTTTTCCAACGCTTCTACTTCCGTTTACTGCTAAAGCGATTAAATCCAATTAATTGTCATTAGAATGCAATCAGCTTTAGAAAGGGTATTCACATGTAGATAGATTAGATAGCGAGTTTGTCAGAGTTAGTGCATTACTCGTTCACTTAAATTCACGTTAAGAAAATACGTAGAGTTAGTTACTGTATACTTTATTTATTTTTTATTGTTAATGGCTTTTGTATATATGTATATAAATATAATATATTCGGTCGGTATACTGCCAGAAAAATGTTATGTCAAAAATCCTTCTTTGGAAAATAATAAAAGATTTTTAGTACTTTTTACACTTAGAATTTATTTGATCAGGACCGGTTTCGCTTCTCACGAGCATTATCAACTGTTAAGGAAAATAAAATAAACAGTGCTATTTATACAAGTTAAATTGAAATTCAAAGGTGTAAGCAATTACTAACAATTAAAAGGATTTACAAATTATTACATTATAATTACACAAAATTAAAATTCTTAACACCTATAACACCTATAAAATGCTTGACACCTATAATTGTATGTTATAGGTGTTAAGCATTTTAATTTTGTGTAATTATAATGTAATTTGTAAATCCTTTTTATTGTTAGTAATTTTTTTTTTTTATTTATTCGATAAACTTGTTTTCCTTTCTGGATCACACCGAAGACGATATCTCCTCAATGATACAGTTAAAATACATGTTTTTAGGCACAATTTGATAGGTAACAATAATAATAATTAAAAATATAAAGATATTAATAAAGGTTAATTAAATACATTGAATTGGTATAACTACACGTAAAAAAATAATTAAATAATAATAAGCAAGAATGATAGTTAATGGCACTAATGAGACAACTTTTAATTTTGAAACAGATATAATATGATTAAGGATTGAATGGTGAGGGGCAGGGAAGGTAAACTTTTTTGTAATTAATTAATGAAGGTAAACATTGTTAGTAATTGCTTACACCTTTTAATTTCAATTTAACTTGTATAAATAGCACTGTTAAATTTATTTTCCTTATCAGTTGATAATGATCGTGAGGAGCGAAACCGGTCCTGATCAAATAAATTTTAAATGGAAAAAGTACTAAAAATCTTTTATTATTTTTATTATAATGCCATTCCACCAAGTATTGACAGTGAACACCTTAAAAGTGATCATGAAGATTACTAAAATGTAGAATAATCGTAGACAATTAGACAAATAAATAAACAACGATTGACCGAAATGTTTACAGCTCAAAGTTTTTTCGTATTATCGTCTTTGAGTAGGTGTAGGAATTTAATTCTGTACAGCTAAAACGAGTTAAATAATTTAAGGTTTCTACCCGTAACAACTGCCAACGAAATTGACTAAATTCGTATTACTACTCTTGATACCGAAATGAATAAATGTAACATCAGTGAGTTTGTTTTGTCAAAAGAGCGTGTTAAAATTTATTAAAAATATACATGACCTAACTGTTGAATTAACTTTTTCCGCCAAATTTATTTATGTAGGCAGTGATGGACCGTCAATATTTTAATGAGAAACTCGCATAATCTCAGAGCTATGTGTGAAGTTCTGGGAAATAGCTGGAACTGTTTATTTCCTTCGTTCCGAATGTTCAATGGCGAATGAAAATAACAAAAACTTTGACTCCTGATTTCTGGACCTGTCAATTCATAACTGGCCACGGTTACTTTGCTGCCAAGTTCTTCCAGTTTGGCCGGTTAGTAAATAATCCTACTTTTTAATGTGAGAGTATGATTCAGGATGCTAACCACATCCTTTGAGAATGTGGTTAGCATCCTGAATCAAACGGTTAAAAAACGAACGGGAAAAATTGCTCAAATCTGTTGGATCTGTCGGCCCCGTTGGTCATGCCGACTTGGTTACATCTAAGGAAAATTATAGACCTTCAAAAAATTTACCGAGTCTACTGGAAAGAGAATTGAATAAAATAGATATAAGCTTTTATTTTTAACTTTATCATTTTATTTTTTTCGGGACATCTCTGTTAATCTTTGAACACAAAACGGTTCACCGATTGGTGAAATACTGTAAAATAATCAATACCATTTAATAGCTGACAATGAACAACTGTATTTTAAACCACTGTCTCCGCGCAGTAATGCTTTTACATCCATTTATTTATAGGACGGACAGTTTAAGCGAACGTTCAAAATATATTCTATTATTTATGATGATTTTTTTTCACTCCTAGTGTCATAGTAGCAATCGACTAAAACTCAAAGACTTGCTGTAAAAATATTCTTTTTCTTCTTCTTTTTTGGTGCTGCTATCCAGGGTGAACTTAAACCGTATTAATCAGTCTCCTTCTGTCCACTTTGCTCTATAAAAACCTATGTTAATCTCTGAGTAAATTGTCAGTTTTACTACTCCATCTTATTGAGTATACGGTCTTCCTACGTGCCGTCTTCTTTCAGGAGTATAACATAGGAGATGTAGAAGAAATTTTTACTTAGGTTAAAATTATTTTTCGTACATTTGAATAATGTAATTTCATCTTACACGTGTTTGTAATCTTGTGTCAAGACCTATGCAAAGCTGTCGAATAACTGAAAAAACTGGGCCCACCGTAGGGCAATTAATCTAATTACCCCGCATAATTATGTTGAATTCGCGGCGGTTGCTTTCTTTGAAAAGGCATAAAATCCGGGGTGGAGATTTATTGTTTTCTCGCAAGGCGGTGCGGGCGCTCATATACAAAGCTAGCAACGAGTCGTTACTAGCCACTTTCTCCATTTTCCTGAGATTCCAATCCGTCTATGAACGTGTTTACTACACATTTTTCCCGAGAAAAGTATTTCATCTTGAAATGTCTTATTAGATTCATAAAAGCGAGACGATAAAATATATCGAAGCGAAGATATTTGATCCCGTAATGCGTATTGAGAAAGTATTATAAAGTGAACGGCTTTGCGTTTATTGTAGTTTTTTTTCTGTATTCATGTTTCGATGACCACAAAAGAAAGCGATGGTTTTATGCGTATATGTCGATAAATTTTTACGTGATAAATCAAAACGCTTTACTCTTATTGCCAATTTAATGGATAAGTTTTTCGAAATTTTATCTAACGTTGAATTACACTCAACTTGTTTTTACACGGTGCCACATTCGCTATAGAAAACGTCTTCTCTACAAAGATTAGTTATATAAGATTAACTGTACTTTATTTTCGATTATGAATTATAGTGCTTCTAAAAATGAGTTCATTCTGCCCTCCCTTGTATGAGATTAACGGTTGTCATAAGTTAAAACAATGTTAACAGTAAATGAATACTATCTTAAAACCGCCCAAGTATTTTACAACTTTTACAAACTGACATTTAATACGATTGTAATCGCAACATATGTAGATTGTTTGTTATAAATTAAATTAAATTATATTGGTAAGATAAGCCGTCAAAGTCAATTCTTTTTACTATATTTATGCAAAATGCGTATTTAAGTTCAAGAAAAAAGAAATTTAATCTAATACGTTTCATTGAATTTCATCGGCATTAAATAAAAAATAAATAAATCAATTTTTTAATGTAGATTCGATATCACTGACATTTATTTCCATACATTATTTTTTTTAAATATGGTTAAGCATTTTGAAACATGGTCTGATTATTTTTTTGTTTACACAATTATTTTTGAGCTGCAGGATTAATTCATAAAGCAATGCCATAACCCAGTAGTTAATTTATTTTGGTAATACCAATTATATACGTGAAATTAAATATTTACGCTTTACCTTCTACCGGTTCCACCGTACAAACACAGATGGCCACAAATAAAATAATTGCTCTAATTAAAATACAATATTGATATTTTTCGAAGAAATCGTAGTTAATACCTAGTCAATTAATTTACTATAATTATATTCAATACTTACGAATGAAACACGATCCGACTTAAATATTTATATATAATATAATATTATTATTATACGGTTAACACTTAAAATATGATATTTAATTAAACACCATCAAAGTATGTTATTAATGACGTATATGTAAGAAAATGGTTGGAACCATTCAAACGAAGTTGAATATATCAGATGTATTACGCATTCTTTTTGTCGAATTGATGGTCGAGTAGTAAACGTCGTTGGTTTCAGTTACAATACTTACGGATTCAGATCCTGAAACGAGAAACATTATAATAAACTAATAAATTGATTTGTCAATCGTTTACTATGGTTAAGGAGGTCACAGGCTTAAATCCCAGTACGATCATTTATATAAATTGATTTTTCAATAGATTTTTGATTTTCTGTAGGAAGGATGTATGTGATGTTTTAAACATCTTCCTACCATATATCCTATCCTAAAAACGGGACATAGCAAAAGTGATTAATTAACTACTAGTCCTGTCCTAACTGTATCCTTCTATTCCTACTCGAGAGTTTGAGCAACTGAGTAACAGACAGTAATCGTAGAAACACTTCTATTGAGGTTAAGTCTATAAAGACTCAGTCGTTCCACTTTTCTCTCTCAAATAGAGTAGTAAGGATACAGCTAGAACAAGACTAGTGGTTAACTAATCGCTCTCACTACGCCTAGTTATTGAAGGATCGGCAGGTTCAGAGAGAATAGAAATCAATAAAAAAAATGCTGTTCGTCCTAGGACTCAAATCCGTAAGATCCGGCACGTATGCCAACAACGCTAATAGACGCTTCAAAGATACGTTCAGAATAATATTTAGTTCGCAATCAAATAGTAACAGGTCTACTAAATTGATAATAGTTTTAACTGGAAATATAAAATGTAATTCCACCATCACATGGTTACAATCAGGCATGTAAAAGTAATCGACTAAATGAATAAATCCTACATAGTGCATTGATTCCCATCATGCACGGTTTCCGCCACATTAGTTCTCTATAGCCCCGCACAAACCACAGCGCGCATCAATAAAATAAAATAATTTTCACCACGCTACCATTTCCAGTATTTCACGAATGATAATTTTTAGCCTATGAAAACACCCACCACAATTCGTTTGATAGTTTTTGCGGATTGATTTATCACTTTTCATAATGCCCCAAATCCTAATTGATCATTTTGATTTAAGCATTTAGTTAAACCTGGCATCGTGATATAAATTAATTATTTATGTTATCGGATTAATTAATTATTCCGAAAGATAAAGTATTAAGTTAATCCGTCTCGTTTTGTATTTTTGTTTAACCTTGAAGACTGAAATTTATTTTAATGTGAATTATTTTTTTTGCAATGTCTTCAATTAAACTTCAAACTGTGATTTTGCTTTGAAGATGGAAAACGACATCTAAAAGATATTTATCAATATATATATATATATAAAAACTGATTCAAAGAAAATAAAATAAACAGAAAATGGTCGAAATATTTTTTATAAAATATGTGAATAATTCTATTTTCATAAACGATACACATCTCAATACATCTTTACCTCTTGTAAAATTTAGATATTTTAAAAAAAGTATAATATAACGTTTCACAGAGTTAATAGTTTCTTTACTGTACTGTGGTCAATGTAAGGACTGAACTAAAATAAACTTTTACAGTCAAATATTACACAACGAACAATCTCTGATAACGTTTGAAGACTTTTGTAAACTGAAAGACTTTTTTTAGTTGTTTTATTAAATATTAAATTAGTCATTAAGTTGTATCGAATAAATTTGCACACATGATGTACAATAATATAAACAAGATTAATGTAAGAAATAAATTATGGGTGAAATTAAAATTTACTATTTTTTAAACTATTAGAATCAGTTTTGCATTTTGATATACTATACGATTAAGAAGATAATATATTGAATAGCTATTTTGCCTTTATGCCGGTTTATATGAATTTTTTTCACAAGAGCGTGAATTCAAAATAGCTTAAATTCTTGTAGGACTCTTGTTATTTTTTTCATTTTTTTACCATGTCTGCTCCCAATATAGAGCATATAGACTCCTAATGGAGTTTTTTTTCGACAGAAATTTTTCTACAAAAACTGCTTGAATGAGAGTAGAGATATGAATAGTACAGGACTAGTGGTGGGCTAATCGCTCTCGCTTCACTCATTTTTAAAATAGGATAGGTGGGAGGGAATTTAACTCGATAAATTCATTCACACTTTGGGATAGAAATATATAAACCAATTTATAAAATCTGTCCAAACTTGTATTCGAACCCGTGACCTCCGTAACCGAAACATAACGACGTCGACCACTCGAACACTCATTCTGCAGTTTATCAATATTTAGATATTTTTACTCTTTCAAAAATAACGATAGCCACACAAAAACGCGTAGTACGTAGTAAACGTCCGAGTAGCTCATAAATTATAATAAAAAATGATTTATTGTGATTTTTTCAACAATAATTTTTGTCATATATCTTTGATTAATATTACAATAAAAGTTAATCACTCCAAGTCAACACTGTAAAATTTAAACACATTCAACGAGACGAGCAAAAAAATCACAGACATCTTTTTTAAGGGTTATGAATTGAGCTGTAGCAGTAATATAATTAAAACGGCTGATTTGAAATTACAACGGTAAATTTACCACATGTAAGTTTAATAAAATATTAATAATCTATGGATGTTAAAGTGGAAATCAGAATCAAAATTCATATACAAAACCTCATAAGTTCACCGAAAAAGCTAATCTATTAAGGTATACAAAGTATGTAGAAAATAATAACAAAAACCTAAGTGGACTATTATTACCGATTAGTTAAGCCAAACAGAATGATATCTTAAGATCTATATAAACTTAAAAGGACTTAAACTAAGCCAACACTCCATCGACGTAGTCTCTATTTAATTTCAAACTATCACTATTACTGTGATTATTATCGAATGCTATTATTCAAACGCGAAGATTTATATTAAGAGATTAGTAAAAACAATATTCCTGCTATTCCACCAAGTATTGACAGTGAACACCCAAAAAGTGATTAGGAGATTAAGTGATATTGAATATATTTAATGTCTTGTTTATTATTTCTTAAGATTTAAAAAAATATATACTGAAGGTGTTTCTCATCCTTATTAAAGTCATTAATCTCTAATTGATTTATCGATTTCTGTTCTTAGGCATGGGTGTTTGTAATGTCTAAATATTCTATCCCACTTTTCCGATCCCTCAATAACTTGGGCGTAGCGAGAGCGATAAGTTAATCACTTGTCGTGTTCTATCCCTACTACTTCATTTGGAAATGAAAGGTTAAAGGACTGAGTAACAAACAGTTCTCGTAGAAAAACTTCTGTTGAAATACTTTCGTATGCTCCAAATTGCGAGCGGACATGGATTAAAAAAATGTTCTTTTTTGTTTCACTACTGAACTTAAGAAGTATTCTTTCCTTAAACATGCATTGATGATTTTTAATGTTGGATATTGTGTCAATTGCAATAAATGTTTTTTTCTTTAATTTCATTGATGTAATTTTTTTATGTTTAGCATATGAGATAATTCAATTAGGAGGCTATATGCTCCACATTAGGAGCGAACTTGGATAAAAAAATCTCTTCACCAGAATAATATTACCAAGCACCTCCCACCAAAATAAAATGTTTATTAAAAAATAAATAAATTATTATATATTATATTTGGCATTACAGTTTATCTTAATTTGCCAAATATTTTCAAATATAAAAAAACTCGATGAAAAATTTAAAAAGCTCTCGATATAATAAGTGGTGAGAAAGAATTGTAAAGCTCTTGATATTTGATGTTGACCTTAAAGATTGAACACAGAAGCCAAAAAAACGTTTACATTTTCCATGTAATTGATTTCTTGAAATAAAGGTCAATTAGCAACTAATTGGTTTTATTATAGAAAAGCTCGTATGCACGTACGTAAAAATAAGCCCCACAGGTTATTTTAATTGAGAGTGGAAAGATTTTACTAGAATACTAGTAAAATCAATAATAATAGACAGTAGGGATTTGCTCTTCATTTTTGTTGGTGGGTTGTTTTGATAAGAGGCCATGCTGTTTTTTTTATTTTCAATGTACAGTGGAACTTCGATCTACCGTTCGCGCATTGTTCGTTTTCCCGCATGGATCGTTTATTTTTCAGTCCCGGCTAAATACCCATAAAAACAATGTAAAATAGTCCCGCATTAATCGTTCCCAGATTTACCGTTTTCCTGGATCTATCGTTTAAATATTTTGGTCCCTTCACAAATATTATCTTGATTGACCGTTTTCGTTGAATATTTCTCGTAAATAGTCTTGCCTCGCATCTCGTTTCGCGAATTTTTATAACTCAAAAGTCAAAACTAAAATGCTTAAATGAAGAAAACTAGAACTCTAACTGAGAAACTGAGAACAATTTAAGAAGTTTTTTATTTTTAGAAGAATTTAAAAATCTATGAGAAAAACGAGTCGACATTTATGTACATAGCGAAAAAGGGTGTTTGAAGGGTGTCTGTCAAAGTTTAAATACCAAACTACAAATAGGCAACTTAGTATGTATTAATCAATTAAATAATTAATTTATATATTCTTTAATAAACGTGAAAGTTGATAAAAGAAGTTATTTGAAAATTAAACAATTTTTGACATTATTTGAGATTTCCCGCATTATCGGTTTCCCGCCTTATTCGTTGATTTTTACGGTCCCTTGGAAAACGTAGAATCGGGGTTTCACTGGATTAAACATTGAACATATATATATATTATATTTAACACATACAATTCACGAACAAAATATTTTCTCCGTTAAAATGATTTCACCGTTCAATGGGAAAAAAGATATTTTATGCAATAATAAGTTATTAGTTGAATTATTTTTGAAGATGGATCAGATATCTGTGTACATATTTTTATTTTTGGTGACTGGTACAATATTTCACAAACAAAGTGGAAAATGTCTTGCTTCATGCCTCTTATTTTTAAATAAATAACAATTATTAATTTGTATGTATTATGCAGGCATTTTTCGTCTATTTCAAATTATCTTTAACTAAATGAGTATCTTTTTTTTTTATTCAATACAATTTTAATTCCTGTATTTTAACATTGAATATTAAAACTACAAAGTGTCGTAAAATTGATTAAAAATATTTTCTGAAATTTAATTAAGCTCTCAAAATTATAAACCTTTTTGACGTTTACAAAAGAAAATTTAAATATTTTTATTATTAAAAATAATTAATTATTCATTGTAATAGAAGCGATTTTATTTATTATTCCAGTTAAAACAATTCGATTTTCATTAGAGAAGTTTTACGCTTGTGATTAAAAATTCCGGATATATTCTCATTACTTAAAATTATTGTAAACTTGATTTCAAGTCAGGTAGTGAAATTAATTTTTATTTTTTAAATATGTAAATATCTCTAATTGAACTACTTTTAGTGGTCTCGAAAAAAATCTTTTCCGAGGAAGGAAATTTTAAATTTTAATTTGAAGTCTTTGTTACGGAAAAAGGAGTGTTAACACAATTACAATTTGTTAATTAAAGTGCCCGAAAGAGGGCAGCGAAATGTAAAAAATAAAATGAAAAGGATGGGTCAAAGGAAAAGCACCTTCTTGCTAAGAAAGAGTGTGCTACGCATTTAAATAATAAATTGAGGAGGAGATAATAAAAACGAATGGGAAGATCACTTAAAGGGCAAAGGATCTATTATGTACATTAACTATCCTTTTTAAATTACTTTCCTTCAAACATACTGCATTTTTATTCAGTTAAATTAATTGATTCAATACGAATTGACGTTATTTTGTTTTAATTTTTCTTTTGATGTTCAATTTTAATAATCTTAAGCTACCGAATTGCGATAAGCTTTCCGTTTTCAAATAAATATTTGAAACAAACTACCTAGTTGTTTTATTACTGAAAGCATTTTACAACTGCAGTTGCAGCATTTAAAATGCATAATATCTGTATGGCTAATGTTGGGATTTTTTTTTTAGATAAACTTTGTACATAAGCCCACTGAAAGATTAATGTTTTTAAATATATCAAAATGTGCTTAAATTAATATACCCATAACATGTAATCGATCTTAAAGCTCCACACGTTCTACCAAAAAAATAAATTGAACAATATTATATTTGAGGTTGTTTTCGCTGTAATCTTTTATGCCTTGAAATAAAGCAGGAGCGTTTAAAAAATAGACCTTAAACGAAAGCTTCGGTTATTGGTTGACATAGGGTGGGTTTACATTATGGAGTTGATGTTAATCGAAAACTGCCAGTTTTAGTCATACGTTGAGAAGGGAGCAAACCGCACGGCCAAATTAATTGCCTGGCACTCGGCTAGAGGCCTGGCTTAGAAAAGCTTTTGCGCCCGAAAGATGCGTGACGTTTGCACATAATAATATTAACCAGATTTATTTTTGCCTCTGCGTTATTTCGTAATAAAGGCGATACTGAAAGAAAGTTTTTTCATTGTGCCAGTAATGATATGTCTGCGCGAAATGATACTTCAATGGGATATGGTATATTGGATTATTGATTTTGGAGTGAAAAGAAGGCATAGAAAACTCGTATATTCTCAACAATAAAATACAAATACTCGTATTTGTTCGTCACGCAAAAATTGCCAAGCGGTGAGCCATGAAGTTATGAAGTTTACTAAACTTTTTTAAGTTAAAATCCGAATGAATGATACTTTTTTCAGATCGCTTTGTCGTTTTATTCCCGGATAATGTGTCGAGTTATAAACTATAAAAAAAACATAGTTCTCTTACACGTGAAAACTATTCTTGAAGTTGAGCATCACAATAGTGATGGTGTGCGTGTGTTAATTGATTATAAACAAAATCAGTTTCTAAAATATAATAAATTTTAATTTTTAGATATATGCGCACACTATGGACATTTTGAAATGTTTTAAGTAGAACAACATGCGCATGTCTGCTATAGGATGCAACCCAGATAGTCTTTTGCATAAATAATGGCAAAGCTGTTAAAAAGATGGCGCTGCATTTGTAAGGCCCAACAGAGGAAAGAAAAGTGATGTTGTGTGCCAGAAAATAATACCACCCTTTGTTTTTGGGTGTTGTTTTAGCTTCTTTTTCGTTTAAATAAACGATTTACTTTGTTTCAGTCTCATTCAAATACTGTTTTTGTCGTACACTTGTTACCAAAGGATTGTAAGAAAAATCAGATTCGAGAAAAGAAATGTAATGTTCATTAATTCTCCTTTTCCTCTATTGCCACAATCAGTCGCTTTTCTGGGAATACTGATATTTTCAAAAAATCTTAATACAAACATATTCGATTTCTCACAAGCCATGACAATGTCTTAAAACTTCACCGTGGGCAATCGGTCAACAGACAGTTCAAATTACAAATAAGACGGGTAGCACATTTTCAGGTAATGAAAATCTTACAGTATATTTGTCTTTAAGTTGTATACTTAACAATAAAAGTATACACTTTGTCAATGAATAAATTAACAAGTCAATCTATACACGATCCATTTTAGCCAGTAACGTTTTAAGCAATAGTCACTATCTACTGCTGTGCTAGCGCAATCGCGCAGTTGTTGTGTTTAACTGTTATCTGACATTTTTCATAACCTCGAAAATGTTAACGTTTTTTTATCACTATGTATTTATTTAATTTAAAATATCTAACCTTACTTAAACCGTAATGTAATTTTCAGTCTGGCTAGCACTTATGAGTGAGTTTAAGTAAAAAATAATTGATTCTCAAAAAAATCAATCATTGTATAGATGATATTTGGCTCAGTTGACTCATTAATTTACCGACCACTACATTAACTAGTTAACTCGTAAATAAACTGTTCAAAGTATATGTGAATTGTGATGATGAAAGCTTCAAATAAACTGATAGTTATAGTAAAAATTAATGAGATTTTACATCTTAATTGTGTCATGTATATTAAAAACCTTTTGGTAGAACATTTTATGGAAAAAAATGCTAATATTGTAGAGCCTAAAATAAGTAGGGTTTTTTAACCTAACTTAAAGATACTATAACCAAGATAAGAGAATGGAAGGATGTTGTTTGATGTTGCTGGGCAGAAAGTATGTTATGACAGAAGATACACTCATTGAAAATACAAATATAATCAAGAAAACTCAAGTAGTTAAACGAGTTATTAATTTGGATCTCCAGGATGAATAAATTTATGGTAAACCACGTGAATCAAACAATTTGGGTATCTAACATCATCTTTGAATGGATTATATTCGATAAAAGATCACCCACTGTACGTACTTTGGATGGTCATCAGTGGTTTTATAGAATAACGAGATTCATTCGGTTGGAAAGAAACAACCGGTAAAGAATTTCAGATTTATTTTAGCATTCACAGCATACTTACAAGTAAAGCCTGTTCCGGCTTTTGATTTTTTAAGTGGAAAACGATGGTTACTGAGCTCAGTATCTCTAAATTACCAACAGAAAAATGACGGTGATTTTAAATCATCATACTTCTAATGTAAAGCATATTATTTTCTAGAAACGTTAAAACGTTTTTACGCCTTACTTTTCTCTTAAAATTTTTGATTGTTTACAGCCGTTGCGCTTGAAGAAACGGTTATTAAATAGTCTTTTTCAGGTTCCTTCTAAAATTTTCTGCATAGACTGATTATGGTATGTATCGAACTGTAGTTTTCGAATAAATCTAATGATTTTTTAATAAAATAATAGCTGATCATTGACTAGTTAATTATAAATTGCCCTGCAAACATTCTTTTAATAATTGTTTAAATACTTGTACAACGCTATGGAAATTTATCTACGCAAATAAATGGACAATTAAACAAATAATGCACTAGATTCAAGGTATAATATAAAGGTTTAATTTTAAAGTTTTTTTGAACAGGGACAGTGTGTTTTCTTGAAAACATGACATAAGTATATCAGATTTAAAAATAAATAAATATAATCATTCCTCATTTTTAACATGTAACTCTAAATGAAAAACTACAACAGGAGAACGAGTTAAAAATGAAAAAAAAAAGAATTTTTAAAATCAGCTGAAAGAGAATGGTAAATTATAAACATACATGTCTTGGAATACAAATTCATAAATGAATTTGTAAATCTCGCAGCTAATTAAGACGAACAGTAAGTACGTTGACCTCTTCGCAACAGGTCCAGTATTATTTTCATTAATCTTTATCTCAAACTCAATTTCGTTTCAGAAAAAATGTTAATTTTACAACGCTTTAACAAAAGCTATAAAAAATGATTCTAGCTAACTGTAATATAATTAGACTAGTTTGTTACTTAACTAAAATGAGATAAAAAGATTTGTTTGGCAAGTTTGTAAACGTGCTTTAGTCCTTCAATATGTTCTTTCCTTCGCAAGGAAAAATCACCAAAGTTATTAGTATTAAGGTCAGGTCTTCTTCATAATCGTGTTATTAAGTATACTTCATAATGAAGATAAGCTATGCCGTCTGAAAACACACAAAAATAAAAAGGTTCTGAATATTCTGTAATATTTTATAACACAAAGCTCTTTAGGGGGTGAACGACTCTTTGATGGTAGCATTAGAATAGTAGGGAAGATTTTATTTAGAGAGTAGTTACAGTAGGTATATATGAGAGCTTTGTTTTATTATTAAAATAGGGTAAACAAAAGTAATGTATAAAGATAACAAAGAAATTATAAATGTATTGCTAAACACATTGTTTTTTACCCTATATGTATATTATGACAAATTTTTAGCCTTAAAAGAAGCTTTCAAATAATACATAACATTTTAATCTTAGGTTTTTACAAAACACTTTTTTTTAAATTTTCTCGTATAATATGGGCAATTTAATCGTTCTTTTAAATTTGTAAAAAAAATACAAATTCTCGTCAGATTTGAGCAACAGCGTAAAGTAATGAGACACAATAATTATTACTAGCTGTAAGCCCGTTGACCTCAACGGGGGGATTTTTGTTGCATTTTTAAGAAGTCAGAAAATTACAAACCTATTTATTGAATAAGCCAGAAATTCTAAAAATAAAATAAATATATCTCGGGCCATATATCGACAGCATGCCCTGTAGTATTTAAATTGTAAGTTATTTAATTTTTGGAATAATGTTGAGTTTGCTAACAATTAGTTTTCCTATTAGCAGAAATATACCTCGTAAATTACCTAATTTTTGGAATAATGTTTAAGTTTGCTGACAATTTTTTTCGTAGTGACAAAAATTTCGTAAAATATTAAATCTTTGGAATAATGTTCAAGTTTGCTAACAATCATTTTTCATAGTAGCATAAATCGACCTCGGCGCATATATCGACAGCCCTGCAGTTTTAAATTGTAAATTACTTAATTTTTGAAATAATGTTTAAGTTTGCTAATAATCATTTTTCACATGCAAAATGGTATAAATTAATTGCACATTTTATCAAAAAAAAATTATCAATTTTCCATGTTACAATCAAATGCATATTTATCAAATTAATCAGAATAAATTAACTTCACTAATTCACCAAACGGAGCTTATTTTTAGGAATATATGAGTCTTTAAGGGAACCAAACATAAAAATGGTGAAACTTTTCCATTTGACTTTTAAGTGCAATTACGTTTTCAATTAATTTTTGTGGGAACTGTCATCAACTTTTAATTTTATGTGAAAGTTTTTTCAATAAATAAGCATAAAAAAGTAATACAAAATAACTTAGATTATTCCACGTATTGTGCTACAAACTGTGACACGTGTTTCGCCTATTTCAGAGGCATCCTCAGACAGACTTACTTTCAGTAAGTAAAAGTAAGTCTGTCTGAGGATGCCTCTGAAAGAGGCGAAACACGTGTCACAGTTTGTAGCACAATACGTGGAATAATCTAAGTTATTTTTTATTTTATATTCAAATGAACTTCCACAAAGATACCGACGAATCCATCGAAAGCATAAACAATGTATTTTAGAGAAAAAATGATTGAAATTATGCAATAAAAAGGGTGGGTTCAGTTCACTTTTTCCCATCATCCTAACTTGGCTCACTTTGCCGTATTTTAATCTCGTTGACCCCAATCTATCAAACTATTTCGCTTACTTTATTTATATTACTATTTGAGCATAAATTTACCTTGTCCAAAGCATAGACTCGTTTACTCGTTATTTAAAACAAAAGATACAAAACTTTTAAATTATCGGGATAAATTCTAAATACCCTCTGTTAAAAAGTAAAATATTTAATAGCCGTCAGCATATGACACACATGGAATATTTGCATTTAACTGTCGAAACTATATTATGTAAAATATACCACATTCATATTTGACAGACGTCACAATCTTGAATAAAAACAATCGAAGTCAGTTTGTGAATCACAAATATCGTTCCATTTTCAAATGCTTGATTTATATAATGTATTTTTATCGCCTTGATATTTATGACGTTAGCTCAGTTGATAGAGAGCTCGACTGGTAATCCAGAGTTCTGTGTTCGATCCACGGTCGCGGCGTTTTATTGTATGAAATTTTTTCAGCGATTTGTATCGTCAAATAATAAACAGTGTATGTATTGGGAAAATATGTCTTTAGTATGAATAAAAATATTGCGTCAGCGGAGCTTTGAGAAGGGAGGGGGAAGGGGCAGGGGGAGGGGATATCGCGGACAATCATTCAGACGGACGGACATTATCGAGTATTAATATATAGATGGTGGAAGAATAAAAATGAGTAAAATGTATATCTTTATAACTTTGTCTGTACAGTTTGTTATTTATACTGGTAATATTTTAATTGTGTAGTTGTTTTAAAGCAAACAGTGAAATATTGTATGGTCCGCAGTAAAATGGTTTATGCTGTCGTATATATGATGTATAAATAACGTGAGCATTTTATTTTTCCCCTGAATTTTTTTTAAACTTTTAGGCGCCGTTTTAAGCCCTCCAGATTTTTATACTATACAGTTGACTGGTTAGACCATAGTTTCTCAACCAAGACACTGAGACACGCCGCCTGAAAACGGAACGTCTAGTGATTTTTTTAAAGAATATTTATAGTTTACAAAATAACATTGTGAACATAATAATTGGCAAACATTATATGGCACAAGACATGCGAAAATCAAACTTGCCATGATTCTAATACTCGTCAAATAACCGATCCAAATAAAGTTATCATATTTTTTTAGTAAAACATTGGCTAGGTATATTTAACTTTCATTTTTGTGTGTGTGCATATTTGTATGAAAGCTTTTTAATTTTATTCACCAAACCGGTATTGCAAATAGTGCAGTGTCGAGTCAAAAGCGCACTGCGGTGTTATGATATCTTGATGAAGTGAAACAAGTCAATTTGGAGTAACGCCAATCGCGGAGCTTTCATTTCACTTTATTTGAACTTTTCTAACTTCACCAACTCAACTTCCTGCTAGGAGGGTTGACGTACCCAACAAGAAAGTTTAACGATGTTTATTTTATTCTTGTTTATTCAGAATTTTCAACAAGCAATAACATAACAATGTAAATTATTAATACACCAGAAGTATGACAGGCAAGCAATCCTGCTTCCACAGTTTCGTAACAATTATTCTAAGGCATTTTCGAAAACCTTAGCTAAATAAGCTTCATTTATTTTTGTTGCTATAATTAAAATAAATACTTTCGATGGATTCAGCGGGAACTTCGTAGGAGTAGATTTTTTTTATATAAAATAAGATTTAATAACATTGTTCTTCCACTTGTTGTAAATGTGACTTATTTATTTTTGACTCTTTGAGAGGCATCTTCAGATTTAACGGTATCTCAACACCTCTCTATCGAAAAGAGTTAGAATCGGAAGATAAAGCTAAAACGGAACTAGTAGTTGACTAGTTGTTCTCTATAAACCCCATTATTTTATGATTTAAAGAATGGTAAAAAAGGAATTTTTAGACATCATTTCAACAGAAATCAAAAAAAATATTGAAAAAAAATGCTGTTTGTACTGGGAGTCAAACCCGTGGAATCCTTTACGTAATCATCAATATTGACTACTACGCCACGGACTCGGCTATAATATGTTAATGTAGAAATAAATACAACACTATGCCTTTTATATCTGAAACTGCTTTTTACTTCTTTTTTTTTTTAAATATTTTTCGTCTGAAATTTGCACTCAATCTATCTTTAAATGTTGTTTAATGTTGGATTTTTTTTATTACACTCTTTGAATATTAAAAACCGCAAGTATTATTTTCGTAAAGAATTAAGAAACAAAATTTATAACTAAGCATCTTACAAAAGGATATTTCGCCAACATAATGGTTTCAAACATTGAGAAATGTAAATTTTAAATGAGAATTTTATTAAACGTAGAAAAAAACTTTTTGTGGATTCTTACTGCCCCGAGCTAGACGTCCGACGATAATACCACACAAAAACTTTTCCACCCTCCAAGAGATGAAATCTAATTAATAAGTTTGCAATAAAATGATGCAGTCGAAATATTGTATTTGGATTTGAAATATGTCACAGTAACATTTTGTTTTATAGTAAAAATACGTTATTATATTAAATACATTTAATAAAATTCTTGAATACTATAATATATAAAAATGTAGATTCAAAAGATGTTTGTATGAGTTCAAAGAAAAATCAATTGGATATGTCTAAAGCAGAAAGCAACTTTATCAACAGATTTTTAATTGAGGAAATGAAAACAAGTCGTTTGATAGAAACTTTGATAGAATCGTTATTAACTATAATATTTTTTTACTGGCAACAGAATTTTTTAAACTTAGCATTTCAGTTTATGCCAACGGGCCAAACATTTAAAAATTGAATGAACATACGCGATCGAACTTGATGAAAAGTTTTCGTAAGTCACTCTAAGATAATTGATATCACAATCACCCATGTCTAGATATCAAATTAAAAATATAAAAAAACTGTCTCTTCATGATTTTAAATTATGATTTATATGATACTCGAGAACTTGGGTACACCGAGGCAAAGAAATTAGGAAAACTCGTCTTGCAAGAACTGGCAGAAATTACTGATTGCATCATTAAACCTTTTTATTGGTTAATCTTTCTCTTGAATGCTCATCAAATGCAAAATACAGTCGAACTTGTTTATTACAAGAAAGATGGGACTAACTGAATTTTCTCGCTATAACCATTACTCGTTATATTAGAGAATACAAACATCCCATCACATAAAGACATGAAGTATCTGGAGCGGTCACATAACACCAAAAGTCGCAATTCAAACCTAAATACACAATTAGAATTTATTTACACACCAGTTACACACATATTACATTTTTCTGTTAATCCACTTTTCTCATTAAATTAAAAATTGATGATTATTTGATTGTTTTCACTCTGATTTTTCTTAAACTTCCATCGCAATTTTATAAATTTTACGATGCCATTCTGAATATAATTGTAATTAACACCATTATTGAAAGCAATGAAAAATCTTAGTAAACTAAATTATGTGTGTTAACTATAACACTTAAAACTTTAATGGCGTGAACTGCTTTAGCTTATTAAAGAAAATGTTTTATAGCTCGATTACAAAGAAAAGAAGTTTCATAAATATGAGAGTAAAAATAAAGAAGTTGTAGTTAAAAAGCAGTTCTTTAATATTTTATGTTTCCGTCATGCTTGATAGTATTTTTATTATGTATAAAGCATTTTTAATGAAAAAATATTTTATTTAAGCCAATGAGTAAGCGTTTGTGTCTTAGTTAAATTTTATTAGTTCATATATACTTTTTTTTTATTTTTTTAAAAAAATATTTGACATTACAGCTTACGCCAATGCGTCAAATATTTTGAAGTTGAAAGATCATACGAGATATACTCGATGAGAAATTTTGAAAGTCACATGAGATTAACCCAAGCATAATTGACTTCACAAACACCCATGTCTTAGATCTCAAATAAAAACTGAAAAAACACCAATTTGAGATTGACCTTACCGGCAATTGAACCCAGACCCACCTGATCGGTAGAGCAAGCTCTAACCAACTAGACTACAGCGGGTGACAATTTATCATGTTATTTTTATGTTACATTTTTTATATCACATCTGATTTAAATATAAATCAAAATCGCTTTATAAAATATTAAAAATAAGTATTTATAGAATTTAACTGTAGCTATGTCGATAAACCATTCTTCAAAGTGCACGGTCATGTTTTAAGTTGAATAATAATTTTATCTGAAGATTTTAAAAAATATTTTGTACGCGCTGATTGCATGTTTCAGAATCCACCCTTCATTCTCTTATATTATTTGAAATAAAATTGTGGAATACAATGAATTCTACAATATATATTACTGGATGGCTGCCACAGACGAGATATCTTGTCAAATTTCTCGTGCTCAACACGCCAAGAACGAGTTACCACGTCAATAACTAATTACATTAATAATTGAAAATTATAACCGGTGTGTTAGGGACAAACGTACTTTTTTCTACGGCAGCCAAAAGGCTCAAGCAGACATGCAAAACCTTTATCTTCTAGTGGGCCGAATAAAAACAAATTATGATGGGCTCGGGCCGCAAAAAAAAAAATCGCTCAATCCTCATTTAAACGAGGGATACGTTCCATGGAAAACAGTCGTGTAAAAAAACGGTGTAAAAAGATGAAGTGAATTTAGATATATGCATGATAGGTTCTAATACATTATTTTGTTATTTCGAAAACGTGAAAATAAATAAACCATGCATAAAATAGGTTATGAGTACTCGTTTATTAAAAATGTTTTTATCGTGAAATATTTCGGTAAACGTGTTTATTTATATGTTATTCAAAAGTTAATGCGATTTTGGTCTCAGTTAATTTAAACAGATTGTTTATAATTTCACATAATATTTGAAGTATTAAGCCGCACGATCAAATCTAAATTTTCATCAGTAAGTCTGTTTCTATGAGCCGAACTATTCGCATTCGTTGAAGAAAATGCTTGCTTACATTTATTAAATAAATGTTTTACGTGAAAAAAAATGTATAATGTTTAATTTTGCGAAAAAAATTTGAGCAGCGGACAAAAAATTGATAAAGGGCCACGGGTTGTGTATCACTGGGCCAAAGCAACGAAAAAAAGTCCATTTTTGTTTGTATTTCCTCAAACAAAAAGAATATTGTGACTATCTGAGTAGGAATTAATTGAATTAGTGTAAATATTCAGAAGGGATTTGTATGGAAGTTTGTATAAAAGACATTTTCAGATATCTGGCTGTAAAAAGGTACTATCCACAATCCATGTCACTCAAGTAGAAAGCATTTATTAAATGTTCGCAAAGGAGGGCAGTCTCTTTAAACACAATACTTAAATAGCAGAATAATAGCCGAGGGCAGATAAAGAAGGCCATGTTGACGTGGAGGCTTCCACGCTTATTAACAGATAAAAGAAAACCGGTTAAAGCTTCCGAAAAAAAATGAGAACGCTACTGGCAATCGTAAATAAGGACATAAAATAAAAGCACAAAGAAGATATCAAAGCTTTTCTTTATCAGAGTAGATATGTCTTAAATAACAGTATGATTATAAAATAGGAATACTACTTTGGAATTTTGATTAAGGATATAGTACAGTATGCATTTATTTGCTTCATTATTTTTTCTACTCTGGAATAATTGAATCATTTGAAGGCCATGGCGAAAATAATATGATGAAAACAACAGAGTATACATTTTGAATGATTTTAATGATTAACTGTTGTGAAAAGTAAACTTTTCAAGCAAATCATATTTTATAGAACAAAGATTGTTTTATATATTTAAACGTCTATGTATTTTGATAGTTAATAAAACAAAAATCTTGGCTGATAACCTTATGTAAAACAATATACAATAAACTAAACAGTCTATTTAAACCTAAATATCCGTAAAAATTCATATAAAATTTATTCATCGTTGGAAAAATATTGACTGCCTAGAAATTCTAAGATTGTTTTGTACAATATTTACTCGTTAAGTATAGTATAAAAAGTCTTAATTACAGCATCTTATTTTTATAAAAGAATTGCTTGTTATTTTGTACTTAACTTACCCTATTTAAAAGAGTAAGAATATAAACATAAGACTTAACTTAGGATAAGTTGTATGCTAATCATTTTTTTCGCTATGCTCTGTATTTTTTCAGAGTCGGTTAGTTAAGAGAGAATTGCAGACATTGATAAATCAATTGAAAACATATTGTATGAAAGTGTCCATACTGGGAATTGAAACCGTGTTATGCCGCGAATGAAGAGCACGACGGTGACGATTCACCTAAAGGGAAAATATTTATGTCCTAAATAATTACATTTTGACGAAATTTGTAATACGAAAAATCTCTTGCCTTGTACATAAAGTACCCAGTTGATTATTTGATTTTATTAATCATAAATTTCAATAAATAGGTAGAGTATAAATCAAACGATCAACTTAGAGCTATTATGCTCTTGGGAGCAAAGCACGTGTAGCAGTAATTCATTAAGACTAATTTAGTGATAGTTATTCGATTTAATTAAATGTTCAATCTCTCTTTAAAAATTACACAGATCGAATCCTTAAAAAAATATCATCTCAAAATGAAATTAATAAACATTTTTTTTCAAACTATTTTTTATATATTATATTAATTATAATAAAAATATTGTTTTTTTATTATTTATACTTGATTGCCAATTATGAACTTTTCTAAACCTGATATACTTATTTTCCTAAAAACAAGTGCCGAAACTGTTAGATTAGCATATATTATTGAATTAAAATACAGTTATATAATATGTTAAATTGAACTAAGATGTGTCGGAAATGTTTTTCAATATTTCTGCACTACATCATTACGGAAACAGTGTTTAGTTTGTAATCACCAAACCATTTTGTTTCATAATTCTTGACAATACAAGCTACACTTATATTAACCGTTTTTTAGTATTTTTTCTGGAAAAGATGAGTCTATAAAGACGAGAAACTGTGTTCTGATTTTCTATCGAATTTGGATGAAAGATAACTGGTAAAAAGTGAAAACGTAATGAACATCTTTGCCACTGGATAGAATATGTATAAACCGATCGAAAAATAAGTCTAAGTCTGCATTCAATTTGGATGACAGTTGATAAGTGTTTAACACTCGTTCACAAGTCAGTGGCTAATACAATGATGAAAATCTTTGGTAAAATTCACCGCTAATAAAATAACCACAAATAAAATATTATAATGTGATGTTGATTCAGTATAGGGATTCTGAAGTATTTTTCATTACCCGGGACGTGAGAAATTGTTATTTAGTAGAAGTGTAGTAATATTTATAAAAAAATATTTAAGCAAGTATTTCTATTCATAAACGCTGTCGGTAACTTAAAGAACGAGCGAACTTATTTTTTAAATGTTAAATGTTGTAAAAGATGACAGAATTGTTTTGTTCATATTTATATTGCCTTGTCTAACACACTTTTATATTTATCATTCCAGTAGTTCGTTTGATTTTGCCAATGAAACCATTTGCTTCAAAAAAAAATACATAAAGTCAGAAATTTCATGTTATTAGAAAAAAGATTTTGAAAGATTCTTACCTTTTTTTTATTGTAATTCGTATTGTAAAAAGGTTCTAAGTGTGTACAAATATTTTTATTTTATGAATAAAATCAACATAATACAAAATTTATTTTTAAAAAGTCTCAAATCTTGGGTTGCTTAATTCAAATTTCCTGGGAACCGAGACTGGCAAAAAGCGTTGTTTTACAGGGAATTTATTCTCGGGTTGTCTCTACATACAGTCCCTTGTTTGAGAAAAACACTGTTCACATCATATATATATATAATACGTAATTTATTTTATCCTGTATGTAAGCAAAAGTTCATTCATCCTTTTATACAAATATAATCCAATGCCTCACCCATCACCATGATAATTTATTATTAGCTGTAGCAAATAAAATATATTAATGGCTATTCAATACAGACAGTAATAAATTTTGCACTGCCTATTCCATTACCAGACACATTACGATGATAATTAAATTTGAAGTTTTATTTTTCTTCGGTTCCTTTTAATGATATATAAAATACAAAGAACACACAAATTTCAGCAATATACATATACTTACATAAATATTTAGCCTCAGAAGCCAGGATAAATGTGTATTATCTTGAAAAAATCGGTTTAAAGAAATAAATCTACGTCACATTCATATTCAATAGAATATGTATCTTTAAATATTATTTTTCTTGCCGTATGTTAATGGTGCTTCACCGAAAAAATGCTTTGGACTGGCTTATTGTAATGCAACTTAGTCTAGACCAAATGCTCCTGAGACAGTTTTGTCAAAAAAAGATAAAGGTAAGAACGCAACAAAATAAATATATACAAAAAAACTATACTATTTGCATCCAAATAATCTTACGCAGTTTCTTAAATTTGTATGATTTATTTACAAAACAGATCTACATATGTGTGCATGTGTTGGAAATTTACTAGAACATTTTTTTTTTATTGTTTATCAAAAAAATACAACTAACAACCAGAGTTTTTATATAATCTGTAAAATTTTGAGTGTCACATATAAATTTAAAATAACGTTTTCAACCGACATAAATAATACGTATTTGACCGGCGATAATGGAAAATGCGAAAGTATGCTAAGACAAAAACCTGAAAATGTCAGTAAAGGAAATCACGGACACCCATGTCAAAAATTTTAAATGTTAAATTGACAAAATATGAATTTATATTGAACTTGCGCGGCGTGAGCACTTTATTTATCGTTATATCAAAGTTTTGGATTTTTTTTCAAGTTTTAGGATAAAAGAGTTTTTTTTTTAAGTCGGAATGAAGTTACAGACAATGAATTCTAAGAATATTTTTAGTTTTCCGTTTACACTTTGTTTAAGTAAAATGAAACATTTTTTTTTGTAATAATTCAAAATTCGTATTTATGGAACCGATCCTGAACATTGTAAAATTTAAAATCAGTAAAAACATTTTAAATATAAAAGTACTTTTTTTAACATGTTTGCCTTCAATGTAGAGCATATGGTCTCTTAATAGAGTTTATCTCAACATAAGTGTTTCTAAAATAATAGCTTGTTAATTAGTTGCTCAATCTCTCTTTAAATCCAGAGAGCGGAAATCAAAGGATAAGGCTAGTACATGATTAGTCTTTAGGTAATCGCTCCCGCAAAGCTTCGTTTTTATGAAAAGATTGGTGGGAAGGAGGAATTCAAAAAAAAAAACATAAATCGGTTAAAAATCAACTGTCCGTACTAGGATTCAAACCTGTTTCATCCGTAACCAAAGCCAGCGATGTTGACCACGCAACCACGCAGGCAAGTAAAAACTTTATATTAAATAATTCATTACATAATTTATTAAGATAACATTAAAACATATGACGAAAGCATGATTTATATAAAATTAATTGAATGGCGTTTCAAATCAGATAAAATAATTTCAGAACAAGAATAAGCTTTTATTAAGCTAGATTAAAATAAAAAATATTGTAATCACGATTATAATATAGTAACAAAGCGATTCGTTTTAAATTTTAGATGTAAACATAATAATATTTTAAAGTAACACCGAAAATATGCTTATCGAAAATTAAAAAGAAATTCAACCTGTGAAATAATAAATCAAACGAAACTTTTAACCAATGAATAGCGTGACAAGTGCTATATCAACTGTTTAGGTTTCAGATCTGAGTTTGATTTGAAGTGCATGCTACCCATTTCAAACTTTTGTGAAGGTCAATAAGTTGTTTCTACTTCTGATAACTTTCAAATAACCCCACACGAATCACACCAAGACCCCAATGTCAAAACGGGCGTAATTTAAACGTATGCAGCATCATAATTTATTATATCTGTTTATTTTATTGGCAAAAGCTACTCATAAATAATTGAATACGTAAATTACTTTATCAAAACTTTGTTTTTCCACAATGAAAACTTTTAAGTTACATATCATCGATCATTTACTTATCAGATATTAAACAGAATTTGAGTTATATATTTTATTATGTAAATTTTAAATATATGTAAGTACTAAGCACTTTGAAACATGGTCGTATTTTCTCCTAATTCAAATTAAGCAAAAAATAAAGTGTTTTTTGAGGGTCAAATAATAAAATATAAACTTTACTGTGGGGTTTGAAAAAATTGTGAAATAGACACGCCCCGTTTTTTTTTTGAGAAGTATTATATAAAACATAAATCATTGAATTGATTATGGTAGATTTTACAATATAAAACTATACTACAATAATATTTTATTTTATTTATGAATAGTTTTTGTGAATCATATATTTTTAACAAATCTTAAATATTACAATTATGTAATATGTTGTAAGGCATGAATCTTTGTGATGTTAACATTCCTTCTCGATATCCAATTCTTAAAATGGCTCGAAGCGAGAGCGATAAACTTGTCATCACCCTCTACCAAAATGGACTGAGTAACTTTCAGGCCCTGTAAAGATGCTTCATTTGATGTTCCATATGTTCAAAATTCAAAGTGGACATAGTAAGACAAAAATACAAGTTAAATTGATTTTTATACACGTCAAGAAAAAACCATGTTTCAAAAAAATATATTTATAGCTTATATTGTGACTTTTATAAGTTTATCGTTATAAATAGACGCTTGTGACATCTAAGTTTAATAGTCAATATAAAAAAATAACGTTTCTCAGATAAACAATTATTAGAATCAACACTTGATTACGGTAGGTACCGAAAAATTAACGATGAATTTTTGAAAACGATTCACAAAGAAGTGAAACCAACATAAATATTTTGAATTTAAAAAAAATGTCGTTCGACTGGATGAGGAATAAATGAAGTATATGTAGATAGCAAACAACGTTACGCTCAAAAGTATAATTTGGAAATATAAGTAATTGAAATTAAAATACAAAAACTTACACCGAAAATTTATATTTATATACATTGCAAATAAAAAATTGATTTGTCGGCTTAAAACAAATAATGTGATTCAATTGCATTAATTGCTAAACAGTTTTAGTTTATAGAATATCTAAGCAAAACATTGCTTATAAATTAATGGTGATATGAGATTGTTCACAGAAATACAATACAATTTTTCTGTATTGAAAGTTTTCTCACAGAATACTATTTTCTCAAATGAGTCGTTTAAAAAAAAAAAAAAGTTATTTTTGCCACTAGAAAATATTGATAAAATAATACGTAAAGCAAAACAGTTATAAATATCAATTAGTCAGGTATGTAAATAGATCGTTAGGTTAGGGAATTATGTCTATAAACAAAAACAGATTAAAGTGAAATAGGAAATACTAAATATAAATATGTGGTATAATTCTAACTTTAATCGTATGCATACACAATACTTACACAGATGGGTCAATGCGATATTGTCTCCCAGCCAAATAGTTAGCGCCGACAAATGGATTTTACATAATCGTTTTGTTAACGTCGACCGGAGCAAAGTAACTTGTTTGGTCCATACCCGATTGCCTTACGCTAGTTGACCAATAAGCTGATAACAAACAGAATATTGGTAAACGTAAATTTCTTCATGATTATTCTGTCACCTCTTTATAAATCTTTATCATTTGCTTTTTTGCCAAATATGTGATCGTAAGTAAAAAGATTTTCTTATTCTCACAAGCGAAAGTAAAGTATAAATTGTATACACGAATTTGTATAAAATAAATCTTACCATTTTAACTGGTATCAAATACATGTTAACATACGCTTAGCAAATATTTTATAAATTATACTGACTAGCCATTTTACACCATTAAAAACCATTTTGACCGTATCATTTTGCTCTTATACCATTATGTTCTTTCATTTCTAACATTAACAAAAAAACTGATAAGTTTAAGCACTGGAGCGTAAATCTTGTTTTTTTCGATTGAATTCTCAGTAACCTTGTGAAAATTCGTTATTTAAATTTGATAGCTTTGTTATTTCAAGGATTGCGTTATCAATTACATACGCATCTGAAGATGCTTCTCAAATTTTGTGTCACGATTTGTAGCATAATTAGTAGAACAACGAAGTCATCCAACGAAACGTTACACTAAATTTGTTTCTCAGGTTTAGTTCGTATACAGTGGAACCCCCAATTACACTACCCCGAATTACGCGCTGGCTTGAAATATTCGCCGCAAATCCCCCAATTGCACGGTCGCATTCCATTGTCGTTACTACGAGACGGTCGTCTGTGCCGCGCATACAGTCAAATGTTGGCTAGCGTCTGTGTATTCAACACGTGCCAGGCTATACACGCATAGCTGGGCGTCTGTCTGTGTGCGGGATATTTACTATTACAAAAACAAAATATTTCGTCCATATTTTTTTTTTGACTAAGATTTCCCTTAGTTTTCCGCAGAAAAAAACAAAATCCCTAATTTTGTATGAAATTCACACCCCCAATTACACTACCCCCAATTACACGGTCCCGACAATAGTGTAAATGGGGTTTTACTGTATTCAGTATTAAGACCGAATTAAACAACATTTTATCCATACAATGATGTGCCGTACTTTTATATTGTTACCATTCTATATAAACTTGTTTTCTGATATTCTAATAAATTTAAGCGTACGCAATGTTTTTTTATTTATTCCGTATTTTGCCGTCTAAGTGGAAAAAGTCACTAGCTGAGAAAAAATCCAAAGATCAATAAACAGCTTTATGCCTTTTGTTGCTCAGAAAAAAACATTATTTTAAGTAATGATTTTATGCGATTTTAAACCTCCATCTCAAATGTTACATAAATAAAATATTTCTGACTTAAGTGTTGCATTTATAGAAGACATCAAATTGAGTTTTTAAATTGGAAAACTCATTTTTTCAATGACCGGTAAGCCGATGATATGCTCTTTTTGTACCACAATTTTGAACAAAATTTTGTCCATGCAATTATGTCCCATACCACTCACCCTTATACCTGTACATTCGTACCGTTTAGTACGCACTTATTGTGGTTCATATCACTTTTCTGATATCAAATAAAAGTTCTGTAAACATTTGCGTAGTTTTTGTCAGATTTATTGCGCGTATTCATTTTTTTTAAGCCAATAAACATCATTTGTACTGTATAATTATGTCTCGTGCTAGTCTGCCTTCATACATATGTTACTTTATATCCCTATCATTTTGTATACCATTATTAATTTTTCGGGTCTTTGATAGAGTGGTCAACGTTGTTATCTTCAGTTGCAGTGCTCACGGATTCCCAGTACTGTGCAAAGACATGGATGTAAAAGTGTTAAAAAAATCCTCCAATCTTTTCAATCCTAATAAAGAAGCGCAGCAAAAACGATTTAATTTGGATATCAAATTTATGGAGCTTTAAGTACCAGGACGCGCTAGCGTCAAGGTTCTTCTAGTCTCCTTCATCGATAAAGTTTTTGAAAATTTGTAAATTGTATCCCCTTACCATCGTTTGCAGACGGAAGGGCGTGATCACTACAGAGATAAGAAGTTCACGGGAACTCCATATGCACTATTTTGCAAATCACATTCCTTATGATTCCCCCATACTATATCCGTAGATGTGTACACACATGCGCATACATACATACACACATACAGAACACAAAAAAAATCAAACAAAGAGAGTCATTTTCGTGATGCTAAGTTTGTTATTAAATTGTCAATTTTAGACGACATAAAATCTATGGAGGGTCGTCGAGCAGAACTGCTCTCGGTTTAAAACGATTCTCAGGCAGTGTCTCGTCATAGTTGTGGAGATTAGAGATTGTTGGGTTAAAATGTTTTTCTACCTCGCTGTGAAACTTTTGAGATATTTCACGATCAAACTTGCGGACGGAAGGTATTTTCAAGTCTCTGTGAAACAGCGAGTTACGCACGTACCACAGAGCGTTACATATCGGTATCAGTGATTTATTTTGGAAAATCTGGAGAGTCTTCATATTTTTGCGGTGAGCACACGTCCATATTGGAGCAGCGTACACCATGATTGGTCAAGTAATTGCTGTGTAGAGTAGCAGTTTGCTTTTGAGAGTAAGCAGCAAAAACGATTAGCAACTCACGAATCATATATTAGCGGTGTCCTATATCTACTATTTTCGAAAAAGACAGGTTGAGCAACTGAGCTACAATAAAATCCACACCGACTGGTAATCGGCTGAACAGTGCAAATAATTCGTATTTTTCAATGGATGGTCAAGCTTTAATCATAACAGAAGGTTTTACTAATAAATTCTTGTAATAAGTTCACAAAAATAATTTCTAAAATACGGTTAGTAATATAAGGTCAATTAAAGTTTCTTTTTACGAGATTATTAGAAGAATAAGTTAAAAACAACTATCTGGTGTAAAATTTATGGATAGTAGCTAAATTTTTTCTACCTTGTAAGCGCACAAAGTTTTTTTTAAATTACTAGTGTCAGATATGTTGAAAAAAACGATTGGTTTATTTTTCAAATATAATATAAATATCTTGAAAAACAATATGCCATACGAATAAGTGCAAGCGACTTCTAAGTAAATGTCTTGCAAATTTGACCGAGCTTAAGTTTTGCTAATCGAAAGCTTAATTTGCGGCTACACGTATTTTATTACTATGTGACACGGGCTGATTTTCAGATATGTTTTTCGCTTATAAAACAGGCCGCCACTATCAAAATTTAAATCTAGAGTTACGGCTTAAGTCTGCGCCAAGCTTATTAACAACTAAATAAAATTGCGGTTAAACAGCGGGTCATAAAATTTATTAAATGGATTATCATGCGTTTAGTAAGCGTAATGTATGAAATCTGGTAATCTAACACGTAAAATTAACTCGATAACGTGAAGTTTCGTAATAATTGATAAAAACTAAAGTGTTGCAATATCACATATTAATTAAAATTTATTAAAGTTTTAATGTTAAATAAATTTTCAGTTAGTTAAAATTAAACATTCACCCTTACGAAATATCCTGAGTTTTAAAGTTTTTTAACTTGAATGTTTTAAAACCCAGTTCGTTTAATAATCATATATATGAGTATAATTGTTTTTTTTTTAATTCACATCTCTAAATACTGAAAAAGAGAATATATTTATCTAAAAAAAAAAATTCTAGTAAAATAACTTGTATATATTGTATTATATTTTATTTTTTGCGACTGCTTTACAGCCAGTTTTTGCCTGATACCTTCGTAAATAAAGAAAATATTATTCAATTTGACCTTTTTTCAGTCGAAAGTTTTTAAAAATGATTATAATACATTTCTGCAAATTTATTTAAATTAAACATATATGAACTCTCCAGAGATAACGTAAGCCAAATAGTAAAATGGTAAAAATTTTTTCCTTAAGTACAATCACGTCTTTATTTGGTGTTTTGGTGGGTTGCTAATTTTTATTTTACATTATTGCAATGTGTATTAACTGAGGTTTTTTTTACGTTACTTTAAGACGTGTACAATATTACAACGCATCAACTTTTTTTTTCTAAAATACTACTTGGCTCACATCACCTCTAATGGGCCCATATATAATAACGCGTTATTTGAGCCAAAATGATAAATTATTTTTTGTAAAAGATTTTTTAAAAATTTTCGTAAAAATTTAAGGCCATATTGCAAGTGTCTATGCAATAAATAAGTTTTTTTTAAAATGAACTCTAAATTCTATGATAAATTATTATTTTTTGTAACTTACACTTAAAATAAGTTTCAAGAGAAAAAAAATATGATTATCCAGACGAAGGTTAAAGCTTGATAAAAGTTGGGCGTATGTTTGTTGAAAATTACTCTTGGAAAAAAAGTAAAAACATTGATTAAGTAGAGCAGGCTGCCTTTTGTATTTCACCTTAATAATTTCTGAAATATAAGTGAAAAGAAAAAGAAGCTTAATATATATTACAATATTTTCTGCGTGATACATTCGGCAGATACTTTCAAATTCATTCGCCTATAGATAAAGAACACTGCAGAGTTATAGAAGATGGGTTATGGTTAGAAATATGTATGTATTTTTACGTCTTTCTTGTTTGCCATCTTCCACCCAACTCTAATTCCCTAATCGTTAATTTTATACAGTAGTATGAAAGCCACTGGTAGCGTAGTAAACTTAAAGCGCACTTATTGTGTTCCTTTTATGTAGGAGTGTCTCAGGAGTAATTCAAAGCACAAATAACCAATCTCTATAGATTACACATAAGATCAAATGAGTTGAGGTCTACTTGCATGCCGTATGACGTCGTGAACTGTTAAAAAAATGTGGTTCTAGGATATATTAGAAAATCCAATTACCTCAAGAAGCCTGAATTCTGCTCGTCTTCTCTACCAACCGAATGGATTTCGCCGTCATTAAAGGCCACTAATGACCATCTATAGGATGTACTCGGCGGAGCTACGGGACGCTGGAATGACATGGGAGGAAGCAAAAAGACTGGCGGATGATAGAGAATCTTAGAAGAATCATGTGTTGTCTATATTCTCCGATTATGGAGCGGATATGGAAAAAAATACTACTTATCTAGCCTTCATATTATAAACGAAGTATTTGATAATTATGTCTAAAACAATACATTTTTTATAACAAAAAGCAAGGCTTTGAAACGCTATCTCTCTGTCAATTTACTTCGTCTCTCAGTAGTAAAGTTTAAGGAGCATCATACGAGAATGAAAATGAAAACTACGCAGTAAAGTTTGTGTTACTTGCCATGCTTGTGCATAAAATTTAAATAAGGTGACACTGGCATTCGACACCCGTATCATAGACACTTACTCTGTGAATAGAGGTGTCATATTTCTCAAGGTAATGTCGGAAATGAATAGTAAAAATGTAAGACAATTTCTTGTAAACTCAAACGTTGAAAAATAATTTATACTTCTCCTCTAAAACGAGGCCAATGCTGTTGGGCTTTCGTTCGCTCGATTTTGAAACGATTTGATTATGCATTTGGTTAAAAAAGAACAGATGTTCTTGATGTTTTGATATATTCCCACACGAAGTTTATCTCATCCCTTTTCTGATGCCTATGATGGTCCAAAACGTATTGTAACGTTTTTATATAAAAAAAGACTCCTTCGAACGAGGTTTTTTATATAAAATTATAACCATTGTTTTTCTACTACCGCCAAATCCATATTTATTTTGAAGTGTTATAATGAAAATAAATATTCCTACAGCTGATAATTTTTGTATTATATAATGATCAACGAAAAGAAAATGTTATTCAGAAACTTTATTCAGAGATGCATAGAAAAAAATCTTGAGAGTAAGGAGTAGAACTGATTTTTTTTTATATATATATATATATTTTTAAAATAAATTATATACTACGTTTCTACCAAAAAATGACAAAATGTTCAACGACTTCAAAAAGAAGAAATGTTTGAAAAATCTAGTCGCTTGATTACCATTTCTTTGTCTGTGTTTTTGTCAGTTTCTGCTTTACGATATTTTGAACGAATTAAAGATTTCGAAATCATTCTAACGAAATAAAAAAAATCAATAATGAAATATCGTCAGTTTCAAAGTAAAACGTCAAACAGAAATACTTATTTCATGTTTGAATCAGTTTTTTTTCAAATATTGAATGTTTCAAATCATATTTACTTTCCTTAACCATTTATTCAAATTAAAAATTATGGCTCTTAGAAATAAACATCAATATTAATCACATACTATAAAATTCATAGAAATTTTTACAATGAAAGTTTTGTGGTCTTTGTCGTGAATTGGAAACTTTTTTAAAATGTTTGATCTAAAATCCATTTTATTGAAAACCCAACAAAGTAAATGATTGTTAGAAGAATTTTTTGGGTATTCTTGAAGCATTAATGTGCTTAAACGTGTTTTGGTAAACATATTTTATTTCGTCAAAAGGTGAGAAAAACTCAAAAACTCTTTCCAAGTCTAAAAAGATGAATGGAGTGAAATAAAGTGCTGATAAATAATTTCTGGGTCGTCGAATTCATAACTTGCCATGTTTTTTCAGATTGACAGGAAATAAAAATATGCCAACATCATTTAAAGTGCCGATAGAATAATCTAAAGATTTGAAGCAATGAACCACGAGAAAGAAAAGTTGCTTAGTTGGATTTGTCAACTCAGTAAGATATGATAAGGCACCTGAATAATACTGTGTTCTTAAAAGACCGATTCGATTTCAATTCAGTTCATTCAGACTCTAACAATATTTACATTCACTTTTGTGCGAGGCTTAAGATTTTTTTTTTAATAATTGCTAGAAAATAAATGAAACACTTCGACAGTTGTAATACTGTGGATAAACAGATTGTAAAAATGATGCAACCATACCTCGTGTTGACACAGTTATTTCAAGCCAGTGCGTAATTAGAGGTAGTGCATTTGGGGGTTACATTGTATATATAATCCATGTCAGCTCCCAAAGTTGAGAACATGGCCTCCTAATGAATGTTGCTCAACGTCTCTTTTTTTCGAAAAGAGTAGAGATATAAAATATAAAGCTAAGACAAGACTAGTGGTTGGCTATTCACTTTCGCCACATCTCATCATTTTCGGTTTGAAATAGTGGTAAGGAATTTTTAGGTATCACAAACATTAATAACTAAAAAATCGATGAAATGTAAAAATGATATTCGTAGTGGGATTTAAACCTGTGTGATCCGGCACGTAAAACAACGACGCTGACTGTTGAGCACTGTGCTATGAACCAAAACGTACAATATGACAATGATAATATTTCATATAAATGTAATTATTCTTACCTTTTGTTTGTATTTATTAATTGTAGTTTTTACCGTTGTATGGAAAATCTGGATAAGTCAGTAGATGGTTCCACACTACCATTACATTCTCTATGGCGCTATTGTACCAAAGAGAATGTAAGCCAGCCCAATATCGTAGTAATATTTTATTATATTTATTTACTTACAAACAAACAACACAGGAAATTTATTACAGTGGAGAACAAGCCCAAGTCAATAATTTGCTGTGGCAAAAAGTATACAATGTAAACATAAATATATATTACCGTCTTTCTTGACGTCATCGAAAAGGCGAAATCGCGACCATAATATACAAACGAAAAAAGTATCTCTTTAGTATGAATAAAAAAATGTTGACAGCGTGGCTGGGGCGGAGGAGGGGAAGGGGAAATCGGGGACAATTTACAGACGGACGGACGGACGGACGTACATTAACGACTATTAATATATAGATTACGTCTTAACTTGGTGTTTTGGTGGATTAAATATTTTTATTTTTATTTTTGGGAGATAGCACTATTGCAATGTGTATTTACTGTCACTTTTACGATACTTTAAAATGTTTAGAATATTATAATGCATCTTACTATTTTTTTTCCATAAAATAACACTTGGCTCACTTCATCTCTCAATGACTCATATTATATAATATCATGTGTACTTAATTTCATGGGTAGTTTACCTTGCGTGAGTTTTAGTTAAAATGGAAAAATCCTATTTATTCCGAGTCCGTAAAAGACCCTTCGTAATTGAAGATTAAATTTTGTGTCATCCTTACTCCGAAATGGCTGAATACAGAACCTTTCCGGAAAACTAACGATTCTTCCAAAGTCTACCTCGTTCTCATGAATTATGCACTATATTGTCAGAAAGGCAATAAGCTCTTCAAATCGTTTGTGAATTCACCAACCTCGAATAATGGAATATATCACCTGAAGAAAGAAAGATAAAGACGCACAATAACCATGAAATATTATAATAAAATTAAGATTAACATTTTTTTTTGTGTTATTAGTAATAATTTTATCAATTTTTGATGAGATAATTGTCAATTATCATTTTTTTTATTAATTTCAAACTTCTCTCTTCAAATAAATATATAAACGCGTATGTTAAGCTAACCAAAGTTAATAATATATATTTTATTTATACGGTGTAACATTACTTACAACTACGATAGTATCGAAAAAAGACTGGGGTGTACAAGGAAGCGATAATATATCACAGGCAGCGAGTACACTTTATCTTGTAATAAATTTAAAATGACTAAAGTTGATACAGCAAAAATGAACCTTCGACGGTTGCTCAGGTAAACCGAAAAAAAAATGACGACAAAAAGCTCCCCAAATTTGTGTCGCGGCAGATCGTGGAATCAATTTCGGGACATTGCGTGCCAAACGGAGCGTGAGACGAAACAAACGCAGTATAGCCGGCAAGTAGAGGCGGATAATGACGGCCCACGGTTTGTACCGATAATTTTTATTCAACATAAAATTGAACGCACGATAAACCAGCGATGGGGTGACGTCACAGATTGTCTTTGGCATCCAAACATTGTGATTGTTTTGTGACTTAGTTTTTTTTTAGATTGCAAATTTCTGTGACAATCAGCGCAAACTCAGTTAATTAGTTGTTGTTTTTATCAAAGTACGTACTACACTCAATTCGCGGCGACACTCGTTTTTTTGTTTGAAATTATTTAATCAAAACGTAAACTCACAATTTTTTCGCAAAAATATAGTTTGCATAAATCTACGTGCTAAAGGATTTGATCGGTTTGTTACAAGCGAAATTAAACATATATTCGTTGATAAAAATGTGTCCGATATAATTGATTTCATTAAAAAAATATTATAAGTATGTTTGTTTTTATAAGACCACGGAATCAATAGGCGTGTTTATGAATCACGAGTCATCTTACTTACATATGAAAAATCCGCAGCATCATTTATTCAATATATTATATTCTCATCGCCTTTATTCAAGAGTGGTATTCACCAGCCTGGAGATAGATGGCATTACTGGTAGAACTGAAGAATAAATGCCAAAAGTGTCATCTTCCATACAGAACAACAAAAGAAAATTAATAGATTTTTACTGGTGAATGCAAAAATAACAGCGTAGTTCTCTGGCAGTGATCACGCTATTCTGTAATAAGAAAAAAAACATAGGAAACTTTATTTAATCGATGCAAAATAAATATTATTTTTTCTTTTTATTTTCTCTTGTATCTGATCTCTTTTTCTTGATTCGATAATAAAGAAATAGTTAAGCCTGTTGAATTATTTTTTTATTTTATTACAAAATTCGATACAATTATATTGTATTACTTTTTTTTGGCCGATGAGATATCATTAGTGTTCGTATTGTTTCTAGCATTTCAATACTATATATTCCTGAAACAGTTTATTTGATAGGAGGTATAATATGTTAAGTTGATTTCATCCGTTTTGATTAAAAAGACAGTATCATAGATTCGTGTACATACACATATCAAACCTATCAGATATCATACCTATCAGTCATTCAAATAAAACGCTCAAAATATGTGTAGGGATGGTTTTGGTAATGTTTGTTTGTAATGTTTTGGTGTTAATTTATTAAGAAAATTAAGCACTTGACTTTTTCTAGTTGGTATAGGAAATTCTAGAAGGAATGACTGAAAAATAAACAAAAGACTCACCAATTAATGCGTTGCCAAGGGCAACAGCCATAAATAATAATGCATTTTTCGGGAAAAGCGATTCATAGAGACGCTTAAAGGTTGTTTGAAGAGTTCATTTATATACGGAATTTATGCGTATTGACGATAAATGAATACAATACACAACATTGCAAGCACAATATAAGAGTTTTAATATTACATCCTTTTATTTTTAATAAAAAATAATAGCCTTGAGTTGGTTCAACAATTTATTTTAATTAATAAAAATTCTAAGTCAATAAGTTGAAAAATATAAATGCCAGCGTCGTGGTTGAGTGGTCAACGTCGTTGGCTTTGGTTACGGAGATCACGGGTTCAAATCACCGTCAAAACAGATTTTATAATTTGATTTTGAATACGTGATGTCTTGAATTTCTTCCCATCCATCTTATCCTAAAAACGGGAGAAGTAAAAGAAATAAGCTAGCGGCTAGTTCTGTCCTAGTAAACACTTTCAATCCATACTCTCTTTGTAAAAAGAGAGGTTGAACAACTGAGTAACAAGCGGTTCTTGTGGAAATACTTCTGTTGAGATAAACTTCATAAAATGTCTGTATGGGTCACATTGAGAGCAGATATGAATAAAAATAATAATATAAACTTTTTTTTTTACCATGTCCGCTCCCAATATGGAGCATATGGACTCTTAATGGAGTTTTTCTCCATACCCTGTTGGATACCCCGGCGAAAAGCTAATATTTTCCTCGTAATATATGAAGCAATAAATTATAAACAAATTTGAATTTGTAGTGGGGCCGGGTGCGGAAAAGCATATTAAATGCTCGAGAATCTCACTCCAGAAGTTATTTTATAAACTATTACGGAGCTTCGCTGAAATGAGGAAAATTTACCCACTTTTTTCGTTGTTGGCTCTAACGGAACATGCTTTTGGGCAGAGGTAACTTTAATAGCACTTCAATTAGGATAGGAAAATTTTTGTTGGAAAATTAAACCATATAAGCAAACTTTTTAAATGTTAGGAAATTAAAAAATATATAACTGAAACCGTTGCTGTTTGAATGAAAACTAATTTTGAAAAAAAAAAAATATTGAAATACTTTTATGAATTCTACAAAAAAATGACCAGACTTGTTATACAGAAATGGTTTTTGACTTTGTATTGCAGTGTTTCAGCATTTATATTTATGTTATTTTACAATATATTTTTACTTACAACATGAAATGTAAAAAAAGTATCATTTAATCTAGCCTTGCATTTTTTTATGTGTAAATAAAACAATATTAACCTAATATATATAAGCTACTTAAAAAAACACTTAAAATGATTGTTTTAACGAAAACGAAATATGACTTCATCATAATTATTTTCAATTCCTTTTAAAAATAGAATGTAATAAACAAATTTATTTTTCTTGCATAACGTGAGCCGGGAAGTGTTACTTCTTTTTATAATAGTAATAATAATTTGTTTAATTTAAGATTTCGATTGAAGGTGCTTGGTGGAATTTCAATATTAAATTTGAATCGTGCAAACTATGTACATTCTTGCTAATCACTTAATTTCGGGAGGACACATGTTCAATCAGGAACAAGGGATAAAAATGTGTCACAAATACGGACGGTCATAAGCTCTTTTACCAGGAAATTTTGGAAATAAACAGAGCACAACTGCATCGCCTTCCAATTTTAAATGAAACATTAAACATGCCGGGGTCTCCACTCCTATACCCTATATAAATATAATAATAAAACCTTTGCCGACAAACAAATAAATATAATTCTTAAAACCACTCACTACTCAAATCTTTGGGCATTCCCATGAGCTTATCCTTTTCGCCAGCAATGGCTTTAAGCTCAATGATACATTTATTTATTATATAAACACGAAACATTCATTTAGTAAGCGTCAGTTCAAGTTCATCCGTGCATTTGAATGCCTGAAGATGCCGAAAGGCGAAACCTGGGTCGTTAGTGTCAAAATCTGTGAGAATGTACATAATTTGAACGAATCAAATTTAATAATTTTTAGTCAGTACCCTAAGAGGAATTTACCAAAGAGTTTGTATCTATAAATCTTTTTACTTTGTTGATTTTTTATTAATAGAAAAGTTACAAACTTAGAAAGAAATAAAAATTAATCTTTCCATAACGACTATTAATTGGTTTGACATTAATAACGTATAGGTAAGTGTAAAGGGTGTTTACACTTACGGTGATTTCAATTTATAAACGTGTTATGATGTAAAAAAATACCCGAGGATTACAAATTGTTTTGGTCTTCCAGGAAGTTTTCGATTGCATTTTTTAATAATTCTATTTAGAGATGCAAGAGTAAATAATCAAAAATTTAATTACACGCCGAGACCGTTTTTTACATAGCTTTTCCAACAAGCAAATGAGATACTACAATATGATGGTTCTTTATTGAGTTTATCTTATTTACTAAGATTGATTGTAAAACTATCCCACGGATATATTATTTTTACTTCCAAAGAGAGAAGATAATGCGCCAGAGAAAAACATTTATTTTGTTTCGAACTGTCGTATAACAAAACAGATACAATTCTCGCATTTCGACGAGCAATCATTGTAACGACGTAGAAAATTCATTACAGGAAGTAAAAAGTTTGCAGGGAAAAAAAAACCAATACTATCGATTGAGACCTGTTGACAGTTGGCATTATGGCCAGACTTTTGTCCTGCGCATTTTCTTTTATGTTAAAACTTTTCCTTTCTTACTTAAAAGATATACCTATAATTATTTCCTCAGTAATAAAAATATGTACAACTTTTTACTTACTTTAATATGGTTGTATATTTTTCGTCGTGTACAAAATACTAAAAGAAAGACTTCAAAAGAGAAGTGATCAATAATCAATAAGATTTTCAGACATTATAAATTAAAGTTACAGTATGATCTTCGTTGAAAAACTAACAAAAACTTTCTACTTTTTGAAATGATCAGTTGGGTGCTTAAATCAGGGTTTACCAAACCTTTTCTGAAATGAAACACTTCGCAAATCCGGAAATTACAACGGAACACTCGGCTTATTTTTTTTTAGGTCGTATAGTTCATAATAGTATCAATACAAAAAAGTGTGTTAATAAAACACCTATATTTTAATGATGTGGCGTCAAGACTGTTTTTTGAAAGTCCTGATTATATTTAATAAAAGTGGAATTAGTACAAAACAACGTTTTATTAATCACTTTTAGGGTGTTACACAATAATTTAAACTAAATTGGTACAGTTTCACTTTGTTAAAAATTTCCCAAATTTTAATTGAGTTTATAATTGACATCATTTGCCACGTATAATTATAAGTCTTTGATGATTTTTTAACTGTGTGTTATGGGTGTTAAGCATTTTAATTTTGTGTAATTATAATGTAATTTGTAAATTCTTTTCATTGTTAATAGTTGCTTACACCTTTTATTTCATTTTAAATTTGTATAAATAGCACTGTTTTTATATTTTACTAATCAGTTGACAATGCTCACAATGAGCAAAACCGGTCCTGACTTAATTAATAAAGTAGAATGAAGTACAAAAGAATATTGTGTTTTTATTAAAATAAGTGTTTTATTATTTTAATATAATGCTTTTCTATCAAGTATTGTCAGGTAATAACATTTAAGTTTTATATTGTCTTTTTTATCAATCTAATTTGACTAAGAGTAATAATTGAGAGAGAATAGTAGGTTTGTGAATAAATTATTGCTAATTATATACACAAAACAAACCGAGATAAAATTCTTGAAAGTTTAGCAGAACAATGACCTTTGTGAATTCAAGTAGTTGCTTAAGTATTTTATTCACTCATGTAGACTTAAAATTTAAAACGCTTAGTTTTATTTT